>MSJI02000852.1:0-37260 GCA_001931905.2 Cladosporium sp. IMV 00045 | reverse complement strand
AAAAAAAAAAATAAAAAATAAAAAAAAAGACAAGAAAGAAACAAGAAGAGCAGACCGATCCAATGGAAGATTCACCGTAAGAGTGCGATTGATCTGTAAAATTTCCATACAAGCAAGGTAATTTTTGGTATCTCTAGAAAGTCAACGCCCGTTTCCCCATTCCAATCCTCCCTCTCTGCCCCCTTGATATAAACCTCCGAAAAAGAAAAAAAAGGAAAGAAAAAGGTAGGCCAATTGGCAAGAAGGCTACGTCAACATCGACACAAAGAAAAGAAAAAGGAGAAACAGACACGAAATAAAGGAGAGGAAAGACGACAACCACCTCCCATCAATCCAAAACACACCTCACCTCACCATCCTTCTTCACCCTCAAACACCACCAGCGTGCATCAACCCAACACTGCCCGCACTACTCCTCCTCAGCGCTCCCGCTCCCTTCTTCGCAATCACCAAACTACCCCTCCTAACCGCTCCCCTCAAACTGTCCCTCCGCTCCAGCCGTTCCTAATTCGCCGGCGCGGTCGAAGGAGTCACGCTGCGATCTCTCTTGCTCACGAAACGTCCCAAACCGCCTTTGCCTTTGGGACTGTGCGGGGCTTCGAGCGAAGGCGTGCCGGTCGAGTTGGCAGTGCCAGGGCCGGCAGCAGAGCCGGGCGCGGAGCTCGTCATGACGCTGCCCGCGTCAGCGGCCTTGAAAGTCGCGCGCAAAGTGACGACGCCCTTGTCGCCGATCTTGACTTCCTTCGGCGCGCCGCCTGTGCCCTGATCGTCGAGGAAAAAGGAGGCTTCGCCGAGGTCGTCGGAGCCGAAAGTTTTGTTCTCCTTGACGACGCACTTGAACCAGTCGCTCGCGGAGCAGGGGAGGCGTTTGACGTCCTCTTCGCCCCAGACGGCTTCGCCGGATTTGGCTTTGATGGTTTTCGTGCGGATGACTTGGCTCGCGTGGCCTTTGCCGGGGACTTCGTGCATGATGCGTACTTCCAGCTTGGTGTCGTCTTCGAAGCCGCTGGCGGAGATGACGGTGATGGACGCGGTGCCGGTCTCGCCGGCGGGTGCGTGCGAGGAGGCGCCCATGCTGCGCTGGCGCTGGTGAGATGTCGTCGAGTCGCGCGGGGCGGAGACGTCGGTGGAGAGCTTGCCGTTGGGGCTGGTGGGGGTGTCGGGGACGTCCATGCTGGTGGCGCGGATTTCAGGGACGCCGCCGTTTTCTTCGCTGACGGTATGGCTGGCAGTTCTGCGCTTGAAGCCACGGGTGAGGAAGTTAGCGCCTTTGGCGACGTTGCCGCCGACGAAGACTGCGCCTTTACCGACCCCCTTCACTGGGGCACCGACGACCTTGCCGGGCACGCTGAAAGTGCCAGAGAATGTCGAAGAGCCCTGGCGTGATCGAGTGACGTAGGAAGGCTTGAACAGCAACTTGAGGCGGATCGCGCCACTCTTGCCGTCAAGGGGAAGACTGATCTCTTGGCCCTGGAAGGGCTCGAGGACGTTGAGATCAATGTCGGCACCACCGAGGTAGTCGGCTTTCTCGCCAAAGTCCCAGTCGTAGACGTCAACCTTGAACTTGGCGGCGGTGCGGCTGCGGATGGGAGTCTCGAAGAACTCATTCCAGGCCGGGTGGAGTGTTTTCTTCTGGATCTTGGTCTTGTAGACTTGCTCCTCGCCGAGCTTGAATTTGCAGTAGGGATCTGAGAAGCCATTGCGGTCTGCTGCTGGGAGGTCGGCGGCGTCGAGGACTTCAACGCGAAGAGTACCGGCATTGTTGAAGCTCTCGCTGGGGTCAAGCTGCATGCGCAGAGGAATGTAGCGCAGGCTGACGGTGATCTTGCTCTCGGCGCCGCCGTTGCCATTTCCAGTACCCTTGAGTGTGTACTGAGTAGGAGTGTAAAGGCCACGCTTGAGTACATCCAGCATGTTTCCGGTCAATTTGGCCTCAACGTATTTCTCTCCGTCCTTGCCTTCGTGATCAATCTCAGAGACAAGGCGAAGAGTAATCTGAGAAAGGTCGAGCTCGCGGATCGTCGCGTCGCTGGTTTCGTTGAAGACGTGATGGCGGGAACGGGTCTTGGCAGATGTGTATTGCGGGAACAGGTGGTCGTCCATTACGACCTCAAGATGGCAGTTCTGGTGAGCCTGGGCGAACTCGCCTTCGATAATCTTGAAGATCAAGATACCGGACTCTGTGAAATCATTAGCTAATGTATTGAACAACTGATGACAAAAATTCTTACCATATTGCACGAGATTCTCCTCAGTGACGCGCATTTTAGGTACGACCTTCTCGCGCACCTCATCAGCCTCGACCTGCTCCTTCTCACCGGCCGCGAGTGCCTTTTGCATCTCACGCTCGCCGTTCTTGCTCCCAGTAGTGCTGACGGTACCCGTAGTGTTGCTACGCTCCCGTCCAACGTTTCCATTGGACTCGATGCTTTTACGGACACCATCCATGCTTGTCTTGCCCTTGACGTCCTCTTCGTCTTCATCTTCTGGGTCAATTGTAGGGATGGTGGGGTAAAATGCACAGGTGAACTGGATGGTGCCCTTCGGTGAATTGTTGCCGATACGCAGTTGGCGAGTGAGTACTTCGTCCTTGGTGTCGTGGATAAGGTACTCGCCATCTTCGCCCTGCTCGATGTAGTCGCTGGCCGCGAGATCAACTTTACCCATAGAACGGTCACTTCCAACGTTCTCCTCATCCATGACCTCGAGAGTGATCTTCTCTCTGGATGAATGCATGGGAATGTAGAAGATCTCATCCCAATCAGGGTTAAGGTTGTTCTTCCAGGTTGGTGTTCTGCGCTTCTGGATGCCAGAAAGGTTGACGCGCGCATATGGATCGGACTTGCCAACAGTGTCGAGGTTCTTCAAATCTTTACCGGACATGAAGTGAATACGCATGACACCGATGGGCGTAACGTATCCGCCAGACCCTCCGAGCGCGCCCTTCAAGGCAACGGGCTTCCACTGAAGCCTCATCTTTGCACGGCCACTCTTGACGCCTGCAAGGTTGTACCATTCTTGGCCCTTGTTCATCAATTCGAGCATGTCGTCAAGCTTGATCTGGTAAGTACCGATCACAGGATCAGCCGCCAGATCTCTGTCGTCCTTCAGCACCAGGCCAAGCTTGGCCTTCTTACGGTCAGTGATAAGGAGCTCTTTGCTAGCATCAGGCCAGATGGGGTTGTTGGTGCGCTTGAGTTTCTTCGAGATCTGAACCTCCTTGCCATTGAGCAGCAGAACAGCGTAAGGGTTGAGTTGTCCGATAAGCGACTTGGTGCCGTCGAGATCCTTGGCTTGCTCTACCTCGAACTTGGCGATACCGGTGGATGACTCAGGTGGTGGCTCGATCGTACCGTCTGCCGATTTCTGGCCTTCCAGGACAGGGAAGAAGCGAATGTCACATTCGACAATACCACGCGGCCTGCCGCCCGCAATAACCTCCAGACGCAGGTTTTCATGATCGCTCTCGGTCTCAAGTTGCTCCAGATTGAATGTACAGACTCCGAGCTCTTTATCTTTACGGTAGTCGTTGTAGTCGTAGACGTGAAGTGTAAGAGGCTCTCTCAAGCTGGTAAGAATGACGTTGACAGTCTCGTTCCACCTGGGGTTTGCATTTTCATGCACGGTCTTCGTCTTGCCAAGAATGTCGCGGTTGTTGATACTGACAGTTGCGTAAGGGTCGGGAGTGCCAGAGAATTTGTCGGTGTTCTTCAATCCTTGGGCACCGTGGAACGTGAGTGAAAGGACGCCAATGGCCTGGTCTACTGGGTTGCCGGACAACATCTTGGCGACTTCGATCGGGAAGACATTTGGCGCGTACATCATGGGGGCAAGGTTGGCATGAATTTGCTCCTGGATGAAGCTCTCCAAGCCGGGCATGAAGTTGATGTCGAATCCGAACGTCTCACCTCCGATAGGCTTGCAAGCGTAGTCAAAGACAGGTCGCTCGAGGAAACAAATTTCGACCCTGTCGATATGCGGGAAAGGGAGCTGAAGCTTCATCTTGACTCTCATAATTCCACTGCACGCCATATCTTCGACAATGATGTCCAGTCCCTTTGAGATCATAGCTTTACCCACACGAATTTCCAAGACGACCTTGGGGTTGACCTTGTTCTTGATCTGGCGGGATGTCAAATCGGCGACGTCATTGGGAGTGAAGCTGAACTTCCAGTCCATGAGGACGGTGTCGTCCTCGGCTTTGGGGTAGGTTTTGACGTGCTCGAGACGCGGAGGCTTGGTTCCAAGGGTGAAGAATTTCATACGCATGCTGTCGAGGAATGGCGGAGTGGAAGTGCTGAGCACTTGATCGACTGAGGAAATGATTGTGCTGCAGAGCACCGGCGCATAGATGGGCCAGAATTTGACAAGGAAGCTGTTGATCCATTCCAGAGATTCGTGATCGGTCTCAAGGCGGGTCTTTGCCATTTCGCGCTGGATGTCGTCTCTGAAGTTGCGCCTTACCCGTCGCAGCGAAGTGCGGTAGTACGTGCCACACACGGCCATGACGAGGAATACCCAGCCCAGACCTCCACCGAGAACAGCGATGGTCCAGGACATGAGACAGGCGAAAATGATTACACCGGTGTTGTGGTACCAATCGCCGAAGAGCTTGTCGCTCAGCTTGCCTTCAACGAAGTCTTGGTGATCCAAAAGAGTGCCCTCTTCATCGTGGTCGGCGGGGTTGCCAAAGCGCGGTGCCCAGCCAACTCTCGAGAATTCCTCCTCTTTGGCTTGCTTCTCGTCCATGACATTTTCGTTCTCGGATCCAGAAACAGGAAGTGCCCCTTGTTTGGAGGGCTCGGGCAGATCGTAGCCAGCTGTCTGTCCATCGTCTTGGTCACTGACGAGCGCGGCTGTGACATGTTTGCGGTGCGGGCGTCCAACAGCCTCGTTCCTCTCTTTGATCAGGCGAGCTTTCTCCTCTGCAGAGGCATCGGGGTCAAAAGTGAAAGCAGCGGCACCGGCTGCCCTGGATTGGTTCAGCAAGGCCTGCTCGGCCTGCTCAGCGTCGATATCGGTGTTGGGGTCACGGGCAGCCTCGACGACTCCCTGCTGCTTGAGCTCGGCGTCCCGCCCAGCAGTGCCGTCGAGCATGCTGGCGGATGCAACGTGGTAGGACAGCTTGACAGGAGGTGGGTATAGAAGTGAAGATGGCGACGATCAATGCCGCGAAGTAGGAGACTCAGATAAGCCGAGGCAGCGAAGAGCGACGCAGCTAGCGACTCATGCGAGGGCTTCGAGACAGGCTAGCCGTCAATGTGCTATAGAATGGAAGTGAGGTTGGCGGGGGAGAAAGAGGGACAGAGAGTGGATGAAGTGGGAAGAAGGGGAGGAGGAGAGTTGGAGGACGAGGCGGGCGATGTGTGCTCAGCCCAGCGAGCAGGTTGACGAATGGGTGGTCTGTGATGGTCCTAGCTGCAGCTTTCCAAGGCGGGCGCAAGCAAGCTCGACGAGTCTCACAGACGTCAGCCGCCAATGCACAAGTGCGCGCGCGTATTGCAGGTGTAGTGTATGTGAGTAAGTGGATGCGCGGGATTTTATCTCTATCTGAGACTGTACAGCTGTCATCTAGGGGACGTGGCAAGTAAATTCTTCTCTATCTATACCTACAGCAGCTACCTCGCATCAACAAACACCCTGTTGCTGCTTCCCTCGCCCGTAAGGCTTAGAGCAACATGAAGCTCTAGTCCGTCCCTTAACCGAGCACCAAACCGTCGTCATCGCTCGCTCTGAAAAGGGTTAGCGTATATCTCTCTGTCGATCGCAATCTCCACCGCATCCGGTGCACGTTGCCAGACCTGTTCTTTGCAAAACCACTAAACTACCCAACGTAGATCAAATGGACGACCCAGCACCGCGGTCCGGCCAATGGTCAGAATGGCGAACTGAAACGTGATCCTCTTTTGATACATTCACAGCCTTACTCAATGCCTCCCAATAAAAGCTCCGAAGCGTACCTTAAGGTAGGAAAGGGGACGAGAAAAAGCAAGATACTAGTGAATTCCTTCAATGGGACACCGCGAAGCCGCCGTCTTCGCACCGAGTGTGATTTCCTTTCGCTCCGGCGTTATTATTATCCACTCTGGAGGTCTCGTGATTGCGACCAATCGTTGGTTTTGGTACAGCGAGCAAGGCCGTAGGGCTGAAAGTATACCATTGTGCTCGGACGCACCGCGGCCTTTGCATTGTCTGTTCGTCGTTTTTACCAGGTCCTATAGACATGTTCGTACGCATTACCGATATCAACAATCACAGTAGCACCAGGGGAAAACCCATGAACAGCGGTTTTTGCTTCGGCAGGACTCTCCAACCGAGATGGTGGCGCCCCAGCTTCAAGAGGGTCTGGATAATTTCGATCTATCATGTCCACTACATCGCATCGATGCAGGACTGACGGTAAATGTATTCTAATTATTGCCTTACTTTCTTCGTCAAATACTGATTGGTTGTTAGAGTGAACAGTCTGTCAGTGAAATGTTCGTTGTTGCTATACCATACACAACTATGCATCGGAAATTCCTAGCCTCGGTGTTGGCTGTCTCCGTCTCTCGCTCGGAGTACAATCGCATGCCTACCTAATCGCACAACTACTCATCAATCTGCCAGACCATGCACGCTGAAAGATTTCATAGGGTCATCTCGCGGTGGTGATTGTAACTGCTCTTATCATTACACACATTGCTTCTTCTCACTTGAGTGCCGACTGATCGATTAAAGACGTCAGCGCGCTCGATGAATTCCGTACATGTACATGGAATCCGGCGACCCAGCGGAGTTCGGTATACAGTAGCAGGCACCTGTTTTCTGTCATCCCATATTAGAGATAAAAGACGCATTGAACAAGAGGTTGGTGCCAATGCATGCTGTACCTTATTCCTCATTTTACTTTCGCATACGAGCTGTTTATTTTCGCTACTCTTTAATGTCTCTAATATCACAACACGTCCAGAATAGATAAAACGCATGCTTGTTCTTGCGATCTCGTTCAGAAGCCATGACGAAACGTCTTGGATCATCAGAATCTATCCACGAACACACTCCCTTAATTACTGATTCATCCCGCAACCGGCAATGCGACCTCAAATCAACACCAAATCCAAAATCCAAAGACGTCAATGTCATCCTTCTGCTCTGCATCGTCCTAGTGCTCATCCAATGCGGAGATGAAATCGCCCAACCACCCCAGGCCCGGATCGCCGAAGCAATTCTCTGCTACCGACATTACGAAGTCACAGACCCAGGGACTTTACTCGCCGAGAGAGCTCACGTCGGCCCCAGCGCCATTGGGGGCGTGACAGAGAGTCTCTGCAAGATCGAAGACGTGCAGAGCCAACTCTCCTCTCTCCGCGGATATCAGACATTCTTCGACGGTGGACCCAGTCTTCTCCTAGCTCTGCCCTTCGGCTGGGCCGCAGATAAATACGGACGAAAACCACTGCTGTTCCTTGGAGCTTTGTCGTTCGTGCTGAGATCGGTATGGATACAGACCGTGTACTGGTTCTGGCAAACTTTCGACATTCGATGGGTCTGGGCATCCTCTCTCCACGGTCTCATGGCGGGCTCGTCGCCCGTGGTGTCTGCTCTGTTTTTCGTCATCGTCGCTGATGTCACGCCTGAAGAAGGCAGATCGAAGCTATTCCTCCGCATTGGTGGTGTCAATCTCCTGGCGAGCGTGTTCATGCCTTTGCTCTCTGCATGGCTCATGCTGTACTCGCCTTGGATCCCGAGTCTGGCCGGGACGTTGTTGCACGCCTCTTCCATGTTGGTAATCCTATCCATGCCCGAGACCTTGAACTGTCGTCAATCCCCACGTTTAGCCCCATCAACTCCAACGAGAGAGTCGGGAGACACCCCTACAGACCCCATCCCACCCCTCACCCTAAAGCAACAATGGCAGCACACTATCAAACCCTTCACATCCGACTGGCGCATCTCCGCCCTCACAACAACCTTCCTCATCCACCTTCCCATCGCCGACTCCACCCCCCTCCAACTGCAATACATCAGCACGCGCTACAACCTCCCCCTCTCCAGCGCAACAACGCGCCTCACCCTCCGCGCGCTCGCCAACATCCTCCTCTTCTTCCTCCTTCTCCCCTACCTCTCCCACCTCCTCCGCCGCACCCACAACCTCTCCCACCCGTGCTCAGATCTCTACCTCTCCCGCGCCTCCATGGCCTGTTGGGCGCTGGGCCTCCTTCTCTTCGGCCTCGCGCCCACACCCGCCTTGGCAGCTACGGGCATGAGCGTCATGGCCCTCGGGTACGGCAGCATGTTCCTGATCCGCAGCTTTCTCACGCCGCTGGTGCCGGCGCGCGATGTGGCGAGGTTGTACGGTTTCGTCAGCGCGGTCGACACGCTGGGAGGGATGCTGGGGGCGCCTTTGCTCGCGGGGTTGTTTAATCGGGGGTTGCAAGTTGGGGGTGTGGCGGTTGGGTTGCCGTTTTGTTGCTTGGGGGTGGCGTGTGCGGGTTGTGCGGTGGGGCTTTGTGTGGTTGGGGTGAGGAAGGGGGGGGGGAGGGGGAGTTGGGTGAGGCCGGTCAAGGATAGGAGTGTTGCGTGATTGTAGTCTCCTGGAAAGGCTTTGGTTGGCTCGGCACATGCATGTCATGGATGACTGGAGACGAATATCTATTCTGTGAGATGAAATTGTGACTTGCAACGTATAGATTCGAAGAAAGAAAACCCCACCAACGCCGCGCTATGACCGTATATATAGTTTATACAAAAGCCGAGAGCCTACAAGACATTCAGCAGCGACTCGGATCAGATTTACCGAGTAGCCCTCATCTCCTGCTGACCGTCGGTACCCTCGACCTTGCCGGGCTTCTCAAAGACCTCAGCCATGGCCTCCTCCAGAATGGCGCAGCCAGAGTCGATCTCGGCCTCGGTGATGGTGAGAGGCGGCACGAAACGCAGAGTGTTGGTGCCGCAGGTGATGACGAGGAGACCGCGCTCGCGAGCCGCTGTGATGATTGGCGTCGGGTCTTTGGAAAGCTGCATGCCGAGGATCAAACCCCTGCCGCGGACTTCCTGGACGATCTTGGGGAAGCGCTGGTGGATGCGCACGAAGTTCTCACGGAAACGAGTCTCTTTCTTCAGGACGTCTTGTTGGAGCTGGGGGTCAGAGAGACGACCGACGATGTGGTGGGCGAGCCTAGATCCGAGAGGGTTGCCGCCGAAGGTGGTGCCGTGGTCACCGGTGACGATCTTGCTGGAGACGTCCTCAGTGACAACGGTGGCGCCAATAGGGAAGCCATTGCCCAGGGCCTTTGCCGTGGTCAAGATATCCGGGTGGGCTTCAGCGGGCAGGTCACCGTGGGCCCAGAGCTTTCCGGTACGGCCAAGGCCACACTGGATCTCGTCGTAGATCAGAACGGCGCCGACCTCGTTGCAGCGGTGGCGCAGAGCAACGAGGAACTCGTGGGTGGCGACGTTGACGCCGCCCTCACCTTGGATAGGCTCGATGATGACACCGCAGGTGTTCTCGGTGACCAGCTCGTTGATGCTGTCAATGTCGTTGTAGGTAGCGTACTTACATCCGGGCACCATGGGCGAGAAAGGCTTCTGGTACTTGGGGTTCGGGGTCATGCTAAGAGAGCCCATGGTACGGCCATGGAAGGAGCCGTGAAAGCTCACAATCTCGTGCTTGGAACCGTCTTCCTTGACACTGCGGCCATACTTGCGGGCAAACTTCATAGCCGCCTCGTTCGCCTCGCTTCCACTGTTGCAAATGAATGCCCTGCTTGCGTCCTTCATGCAGCCCGCCTCTTTGGTCTTTTCCACGAGAAGCTGGCTCAGCGCGCCAGTCCACGGGTTGTAGTATAGGTTACTGGCGTGCACCAGCGTTTGCGACTGCTCGAACAGGATGCGGCTCATTTGCTCGTCGCAGTGGCCCAATGAGTTGACAGCAATGCCAGCTGTGAAGTCGAGGTATTGTCTGTTGTCGACGTCGTAGAGGTAGCAGCCCTCGCCCTTCTGGAACATGGGAGGTGGGCGGACGTAGGTGGGGACCATGAATGGCTGCTGAGAGTTGACGAGACGGGTGGTTTGGGAATCGGGGTGCGGGTCGGGGGTGGGAAGAGAGGCATTTTTCTGGTACACTTAGCAATCATGATCTTATCCTAGCACACTGCATTCGTTCAAACAAACCTCAATCTCCTGCCTCATGGATTCGGGCAGGTTGGATCCTGAAGTAGCGGCATAGCTACGGCGCGCGGTCTGCGACAGGCCGGATCGCTGCGTGCGCAAAAGAGAGCCAATGCGCTGACTACCTACACGGAAAGACATGTTGGTTGTGACAGCAATGCAAGAAAGAAGAAAAGTTGAAGCGTAGAAAAGTGTATTGAGAATGAGTTTGGGATGCTTCCAGTTGACCTCACAAAAAGTTGTGACGGTTTCCCCAGGTTTTGTCACCGGCAGAATGGCGATGTCGGAGTCACCACCCTGGACCGCGTAGATTGCGAAGTATCCACTGCTTGTGCTACATCAGAGGTTGAACATTATTTCTCCCCAACAAAGAGTCATCATCGTTGCAGCAGTCATTGGTGGTAGGTCTTGACATCCTCGAATATGCTTTCAAGTCACAGGTACCTTTGAAATCGATCATCTCAACCCGCTGCTATTATCGTGACTCAAAAGCACGTGCTGAACGACAACGAACAAGACACGCCAAGGGCAAACGGAAGACTCACAAGGTTATATCCTCTCGTCCTAGTAGCTTTCAATAGACGGTAGGTCGACCAGCAAAGGTTTGGATTGGTCTTGCTTTGTTTCGTTCTCGATGGCTTCTGCCTACTCTCTAGAGCAGGTCTCGGCTTTCCTTGATCATATCTCAATCCCTCAGAAATATCGGCAAGGACGTGGAAGAGAACCAAATCTCACTTTGTTAACCGCGTTACATACGCACACACTATCTACAATACCTTACGAAAATCTCTCCCTCCACTACAACAAAGCTCACACCAACAAATTAGACCCTCATGATCTCTTCCGGAAGATCGTACTGGACGGGCGTGGCAGAGGGGGATATTGCATGGAAATCGCGATCCTCTACAACCACATCCTCCGAGCGCTCGGATTTGAAGTCTACACAGCCGGCGTCAAGATCCGAAGGCGACAAGGCGGAATCCCGGGCGGAGAATACGTGGGCTGGGTGCACGTTGTGAATATCGTCACGCTCCCCGACGGCTCCAAGTGGATGGTCGATGTTGGATTCGGCGGAGATGGCGCCACGAAACCCATCCCGTTGGTTAAGGGCCATGTTAGCTTCAACATGGGCACGCAGGAGATCCGGCTCGTCAAAGATCACATCCCGTCTCAAGTCAATCGCCGTCCAGAAACTAAGATGTGGATCTATCAATACCGCAACTCGCCTGAGAAGGCTTGGAATAGTTTCTACGCTTTCTACGAAGCGGAGTTTACGGAAGCCGACTTTGGCGTTATGAACTGGTACACCGGACACTCGCCGCAGAGCCCCCAATTGAGTGGAGTGCTAGTGATAAAATTCCTGAGACGACACCGACAAGACGGTGAGGGTGAGGATGAAGTTTTCGGGAAAAGGATGCTGGTTGATGGTGTGGTCAAAGAGAACTTGGGAGGCAAAACCGTGGTCGTGGAGACGTGCGTGACTGAAGAACAGAGAGTTGGCGCATTGCAGAAATGGTTTGGAATCGTCCTGACGGAAGTTGAAAAAGAGGGTATCATTGGTTGGCAAACGGAACTTGAAACGTCTCAAGTGGCTATTTAGATCGAGCAAAGCCATGAAGTTCCCACTCCCAGCATACTCCGAGTCGAATCGAACCATCAAAACGCTGATCGAACTCTTGTTTTCTCAGCGCACCCAACAAAAGCAGCGACCCTAGAATTTGGCCTCCTGATAGTGTTTCGGGAACCACTGAGGCCTGTGACGTCTGACCATAAGAAGACCGGGTCCTAGAACGTATCCGCACTGACTGAGGCCGATGCGACCCAGACAGAAGTCCGTGAAGCCCATGAACAGCAGAAAGATGAGAACGACGTCGGTGATGATGGCGTCGAACTTCACAAGAGCGGGCCAAATGTCGTTGGTGTTGTTGGACATTTTGGGCGTGTAGGAGTGAGTCTTGAAAGAATGTGGAGGGATTCGTTTCTTGATCTTCGCGCGAGTCGAACACGAAGTATATGAAGTAATTGAGGCCGGTCAGACGCCTGTCACTTATATGTCTGTAGAAAAGCGATGGCTCACTTTTGCGACTGCTAAGCCCACTGCTGACGTTTAATCTCGAAATGCGCGAGCTTTTACCGTGACCCACTTGGATGAATGTCAGAGACCAAATGGCGCAGAAAATCGCAAGTATCGCGACTGTTGGCGAACGTGCAGAAGATCTTTGTAAAGTGGTGATCACATGAAAGATGTTAAAGCGGTTCTCCCCAGCTCTTCCGCTCTGCCAGAGAAGTTTCGGGCCAGGTGACAAGTAGTTAGATGTAGAGTCTGGGATTCTCTGAGAGCGGTGCGTGTAGTATGTCGATGTTTATTATGCACTAAATAAATCCAGTCTATATATGAGCGCTTCAAAAAGGTCAGTACCCATGGCCTACGCTCGCTATGAAGAAATCAAAGAGAAGGAAAAGCTTTTTAATAAGGTTGGATTAGACCTTGGCCACAATATTCCAACCACTCTTTGCGACTCGTGAAGCTCCAATGACGAAGGAGCCAGCAATGACCAGCACACCGCCATATGTCCAGGTCTGTGGGAATCCAGTAGCGTTCAGAATCTGTCCAGAGATAGGCGTGCCGATCAGCAGACCGATCGAGACGATCGTGAAGCACATTCCCATCCTGGTGCCAATCATCGCACGGTTGGCAGTCAGATGCACGAGAATCGTGGGAGGCAGCGAAACAAAACTGCCAGAGAAGAAGCCGTAGAGAGCGCAGATGACAATGGTAGGCGCGAGACTTTTCACAGCGATAAGGCACAGGGCCAGGATACCGGAGATGCAAGCGCAGGGGATAATCATGTTCATGGGCCCGGTGCGGTCGGCGATAAAATTGGGGATGATGCGGCCGAAGATGGAGCCGGTGTTGAGGATGGCAAGGAGGTAAAAGCTGATGTTCTCGCCCGCGATTCCGGTTTCGATGGCGAAGGACTGAATGTAGAAAAAGACGACGTATAGGCCCATGAATCCGAGGAAACATCCGAAAACGAAAAGAGCGTACGGTGGTTCCTTGAATGCTGCGAGATCTACGAGCTTGCGACGGGAGTCCGGAACTGTGCGTACACGGAGCACGAGATTCGAGATTCCTAAGCCGAACAAGGCGATGAATCCAATGATGCGCGTTGCCCAAGGAAATCCAATGGTGGGCTGCAGCCTGTGGAACATGATGGGATAGATGACACCACCGAGAGAAGATCCGGAAGCAGCGAGACCCATGGCAGTGGCGATTTTGGTGCTGAAATAGGTCGAAAGAATTGCAACTCCGGGAACGAACAAGCATCCACAGCCGATACCGATACAGATGGCTTGAGCGAGAATGACCTGATAGTAGCTCGTGCAAAGAGAAAGCATCATCTGTCCGAATACGACGAGGAACGATCCCACAAGCATGAGAGAGTGGACGTATCCAGCGTCGTAAATTGAGCCAGTGATGGCACCGACGAACATCAGAAGGAAGGCTTGGATACTGCCGATCCATGATATGTCTGACGGCGAAGAACCGGCGAGGATGCCGGTCTCGTAGTACGCCTGATACGTTCCTGGGTAGATGTCAGCAAAAGCCCAATACATGGCAATCATGCTGATTGAAACATACCAAATGTGTTTACAATTCCCCAAGAATTGAAAAACAGAAAGAAACTCGCCAACACTTGCAACCAAGCCTTCGTTCCTCCATTAGGCACGCTGCGAATGTTGTTTATGGAAGGTTTACTAGACGCCACCTGGTGTAAAGATGTGCCTGTGCCTGTGCCAACCTGGCGCAGTCCAGTACCAACTCCTTCCCCGTCGACGCCATCATGAACCGTGAACGGAGGCTCTGCGGCCTCCAATAAATCTTCCTGCTGTTGGGTCAAATGCGGAGCACCAGTTTCCTTCTGGCGATGAGCATCCTTCTCCATGTCGTCAAAAGAAGAGTCCGACATTCTCACTCCCAAGCTGGCGTCCTGGTCCAATCCTTTCCTGTCCTATGTCGTTTCTGCAGTCCAAAATCCAGAGTCGTGGGTAATCCTGGTCCAACTAGCTCTATCCAGGCACGGGGTAGATCCGGAAAGTCTCCTAGGTACAGCCAGCAACCAAGCTCGACAGGGTATGTGAGTTAGCTATACCAGAGGCAAAAAGAACCCATGCAAGGGAAAATGGCGAACGATGAGGAGAGAACGCCGGGGAACGACCGGAAAAGCTTTTTGCGATCTGGCCGTCCACGTTTCAAGACGATTGAGATAAGGGCAGATAACTCGATAAAGGGAAGAGTCAGGAGCGCAAAGAAATCAGAGCACCGCAACACGGTCCAGTTCGGTACTTAGCTGCTGTAAACGCCATCGCTGTGCCGATTAACCGGCGTGGGAGACTAGAGACGGGACGGCAGATGCTTGATTAGTATGCATAACCCTATATGAGAATGTCATGAGCGAAGGGTATCAGCGTGATGCTACTCCATGTTCTGGCAATCCGCTCTCGTGATAATGGGTGGCAAGGACTGTTGCTTATGCAATCCAATATCTGTTTTCGTAAGACGGAAGGTCGCCGTTAAAGGCGTCGGCAACTTTCGTGATCAGCGTGCAAGATCCACTCGCGGAATGGCGGCAGCTCGGGGATAAAATCTTTGCCGGAGATACGCGGAGTTCTACATCTCGAGCTCACTGCATGGCAAGTGAGATTGTTGAGTATCGATTTTCAGCCGTGTCGCACTTTGCTTCTGGTCTTTAATTACAGGAATCGTTATTGAGGCTATATTGACTACATGAGGATACACAAAGCTTTCATTTTCCACTTCTGTTCGAAGCCGACCAATCGATCATCGTCCTGGACTACGTACAAGCTCCCTACCATCCATCAGACTTCCCATGTCTTCCTCAACGCCTCCAAATGATATCCTACAGTCTCTAAAGCTTTTCGAGGAGGTTTCCTCCCGCCCAAATAGTAAACCTATCTTCCGTCCTAAGAATCATAGCGAGTGCCGCCCTCGTTATGTCTCTAGTTCGTTTCGGCCGTGCGCTATCGTGGATCAAATGCCACGTCAAAACCCGCTCGAACGCCTGTTGAGGGTAACCTTTCTTTGTAACACGCTCCTTTGTAACACGCTCCTTTGTAACACGCTCTGCAACAGTTGTGCTTTTCTGTATCCAACAATCCATCCGCTCGCTATGCCTGAAATCCAGAAACATGCAAAAGAAAAGTCGCAAAATCCACAAAATGAAATGGGGGTATGATAAAAAGAATCATGCCGCGTTGGCCTTACCTTCACTTGAAGACGGCGGCGTATGCGCGTCTCTCCGTCTCCTGCACAGCCTGAGGCCCAGTCGGCCCTGGCTCGTCACCTCCACGTGCTCTTCCCAACATAGGTTCGCCGAGTCATCGTGTCCATCATCTTGTTTGGCCGCCGTGCGCTGCTTAGCCTTGAGGCATCTCAACCGTCTGCTCTCCCTCTCTGCCGTTGTCTGCCTCATGATACTCCCCACCGTCTCAGCTCCCACGCGCTCCGTCATGACTGGATGCTCCAGTAGGAACTTGAGCAGTTGGAAAGGAAGTGAGAACAAGAGGCTCGATATTGTCGTCGTAATCGGTGAAGCCTTGGGAGACTCTGCACGCGCAGGCGGCAGTTCGCCAAAGCGGATTTGGCTTAGCCTAGGGTCGGCGGACCGAGAGGACTTGTTCTTCTCGTGTTGCTGCTCCCTCGGTGGGACTGGCGGCAGCCTAGGGTAGACTTCGAGCTGAGGCGCGTTGATGTTTGGATAGAAGTCTGGCGGGAAATTGTTGGTCACGAACTGCAGAACGCTCTGGAGAAGTGGGGTGGCATAAGGGTCGTAGGTCGGTGCTGATGAGGCGGCGTCCGTGCGACCGTGCGAATCATCGCTTGAGGCTGTACTGCTACGCTCCTCACTGCCATCGTCCAGAGTCCACATTGGTGAGATACCACCGTTAAGACCGAACTCGAGGGCAAGTGGGAGAGTGTTCCAGGTCAAAGCATTAGTCGCAACATTCATTCCACGCCAAGCAATGGCTGGCATGTCTAGCCATGCCCCTGTAGCAATGCGTTGGAGTGCCAGTTCCATGCGTTCCATCTGAGCAGGCACAGGCTCGACGAACGAGTTTGATTGGCGATGAGGTGGGTCGAGTGGGGGCAGGTGACCACCGTAGATATATTTGAGACATTCATTGAATGTATGCAGGCTCAAATACTTGCCTGGCAGGTGGATTTTCAACTCGGTCGTGGCCGTGGAAGCCGCCTCTTGTATTTGACGCAGCAAGGCCGGACTACGAGCAAGGATAAGCCGATGCCCGTCGATGCGTTGGGTGCTAGCGTCTTGGTCGTGCGAAATTTGTAGATGGCAATCGGCAAAAGCAGGTTTTGCAAATTGAGATCGAACATGGTCACGTAGGAACTGAGCATTCTCCATGTCAGGTCTGAAGTCCGGCGGTGGCATTGACTGTTGTTGTGGGGGTGCCTGTCGGTGGAAGGGTGCCTGACGAAACGGGAACTGATTCGAGTACATTGGTTTCGGCTCGACGAAGCCTTTTGCACCACCAACTGTATCTGCAGTCGTGGGTGATCGCAGATCTTGGCCAATCCTAGAAGCCTCAGCGTAAGCTGACCCTGGCGATGCGGAGCGTGAAAGGGAAGTAGGAGCATCGGCAACGAAGGGCTCTTGCGGAGCATAGCGATACTGCGGTTGAAATTGTGGAGGGAAAGGAGGATTTTGTGGCGTAGGATGGAACGCGCGTTGAGGGTTCCACGGTTGCTGCGCCGCAAATCCGGATGGATACAGAGGGTAGGCTTGAGGATCAGGGTAGTGCTGCGCTTGATTGACAGGTGGAAATGGTGGAGGCGGATACGGCCTTTGCATAGGCTGCATTGGCGGCGGTGGCACGAACGTTGATCCTGCAGACTGTGGCGGTGCGGGTGAAGATTCAGAAGAGTCGACCTCGCCAAAGACAATGCTGTTGGTGCTGGGTCGCGAGAGATGCGCTTGCGGTTGGAATGACTGCGTATTGTGGTTGGTCTGTCGAGACGAAAAAGACGACTGGGGTGTATGCTGCGTTGCGGAAGGAATGAAAGCTGGTGGAAGCTCAGTGCGAATCTGGGAAGGTTTGCGCGATGACTGCGCATCGATCGGTTTCTCAGTCGAAGCGATTTCTGATAATATGGCGCGGACTGGCCCTCCCTGTGCATCTTCCGGCGTAGCTCCAGTCGAATTTGCAGTGGCATTTCCTTCGCCCGCCATGTGCTTTCCTGCCATTGGCGTTGTCACATGCTCACCGGCATCGTGCACTGAAGCGTCCCCGGTGCCATTTGTCGCGGTTGGTGTAGCTTTCTCCTCATTTTGCGCGCCTGTTGTCGCAGGCGCTTCCTTATCATCGAATCGCGCTGCTACCTCTCTTTTTGCTGGAGCCTGGACAGCCGGGTCGAGTGTTGGCTGCGGTTTTTGCTTGGATGGTCGAGGTTTGCTCAGAGTCAGAGGAATGGCGACGCGGCTTGGAGCAGCCTGCGCGCTCTTGCGGTTGTGCGATTGTGAAGTCGGTGCGTTGGCAGAAGGCTGCGGCGGCATTTTCGTTGCTGTGGTGGTTCGCGTGAACGATGGATTCAAAGATGTGATCGAACAGTATGGCGGATGATGAGATCTGTCAAACGGCGACTCCAGGAGACTTGAGGCGGCGGCGGATGGAGAGAAGAAGAAGTGAAGACTCCTGGAGCGCCAGTTGGCAGCGATGTATAAGGAACGAGGATATTGTGTTGCGTGGTGTGCGATTAAGGTGTTGTGGTGAGATGTTGGTGAGTTGACTGTGTTTGATGGATGTTGCGCAAGAAGCGGACGGCCGAAACGTCCTCTAAGCCTAAGGTTCCTCCGTTGCTTTGTGCTTAGTGTGACCTCACCTCACTGAATCAATCAAATGTGGGGAACAAAAGCTTTAGCTCAGCAAGCATGTGCCAAATCCTGCCCCGAGCCTCCCAATGACATTTGTCTACACTTCACTTCTGCAACATTGGGCATAAAACTCATTTCGTGCTGTTGTAAAGAAGCGCCCGGAAGCCAAATGTCTTTTGCTAGCTCGTCCAGATTCACAAACATCAATGTAGGTCACGTGTTGCCCATTCCCATGAAGGAAGGCGTAATGCAACAATGCAGACACGCCCCATCACGATTGCCTCGCACGATTGCCTCGCACGATGCTAGCTCCCACGTTTGATTTCAGCATAAACGGCCATGAAAGAACTCTCCTTCCGCAGCTGGCGATCTCACCTGTTCACGAACTAATAAGCACTTTCCTTCGACACATCCCCGATGCCCTTGCCTCTGATAGAATACCTTATCTTTCATGCTCATGCGTACCTTCTCCCGGACAGGTATCATGCATTATCATCTTACCACCACTCATTCCTCTTCAATCATACCCCCAATCCTGAGAATACGTCTTCACAATCACATCCCTGACTAGCCCCTGTTTGCACGTTCCTTGATCGTATCATATACTTTACCTGTTTCACGAAGACCGTCAACTCCATCCAACGCAATGCTTCGACACCGCAATGAGCTGTTTTCGCCGCAGCAAACCCTAAGACGTCGGCATCACAGTCAGCAATCGGAGGCTGGTCCTTCGACCTCAGATGCACGCTCTGGTTTTGTTCTTTCGGGCTGCTCAACGCAGATGCTGGACCTGAGCATCTGTCATCCGTCCCAGCCCTTCAGTAAGCCAAAGACTCGCGTATACATCATCAACTCTCTAACAACCATGCCCCAGGCAACCGGTTCTCTGTCCTCGCCACGCCACCACCTTCCGCTAAGCCGTCGACCTATCCTCGTGACTTCCCTGCAACAAACTCTCGGCGGACACGAAATAGCCGTGGCACCAAAGAGGCTAAGAAGCGGCGCGATATGCGTAGGAACAGACGCAAGCTAGCCGCTCAACTGCTAGATCAACAACTCAGTCAAGCCGTCGATGAGACATTGACGAAAGCGAACATTAATCCGCCTCCTCTGCCCAAGAGACGCCTGCCTCCTGCTATTGCCGCACCCAGGTCCATTCTCGCAACTGCTCCTCCACTTGCCGGAGAACCTTCGCATCCACCCGCGTACCTTCGTACGACGTCTCCAGAGCTCCCAATGCCCCAATTCGCCAACTTCGATCTCTCAGTTTTGCCTCATATTTTCCCTTCGACATCGACACCGCCGCCCGTACAAGCCCCGATCCCATTTCACACTCTTCCTAGGTGGTGTCCCAAGATACCATCTCTCATACTTGGTGATGTCTGGCGAGACTGTTTACCGACTTTCTTTGACCTCTCCGCTTTATCTGAAATTGCGGACGGCCAAACTGGAGTCCAGAAGTCAGTAGCGAAGGATGAGGCCTGTAGGGATATGCAAGTATGGCGACCTATCGGGGTAGGCTTTGGACGCGAGCAGTCAAGATTCTTTCCTTCGAAGAACACGCAATCAGCCGAAGAGGATGAGGCTGTGGTGGACGGCAGAGCAAGAGTGAAGCTTCCGCCTCCACTCGGCTGTAGATTGCACGCATCGGACAGTGGTGCAATTTCGCTCGAAACGCAACCTGGAGCGACAGCCACCCAAGAACAATATGGACCGACCCATGCTACGTCGCTACCACCAATATTCGAGCACAAACAAGATTCTCGGGCATCTGACACTGAAACGACCGAAAACTTCATCGATGAAACGGTTGCAGCCAATGTGTGGCGCATCCTATCAACTACTCCGCCAATCCAGTCCTCTCCCGTCAATTCTGACTGTCGTTCGAGTCCAATCGACGCCACCCACTACCACGTTGCCCAAGTTCACTTGGACGACAATGACTGCCTGCGCCCGTACGAGCTTGAAGGTCAGGCAATTGCCGTGCCGTATGTGCATGCAAACTCCCTGACAGGTTACTCCAACGAAGCAGAGAGTGCGGTGGCACCTTTCCGCAACGAGGAATCGCACTTCTTGTCGGACTCAGGCATCGGGCTACCCATCTTGCGGCTTTCGCAACACTATGATCTTAGCATGAACGAGCTCGTCGTTGACCATGGCATCTATGGCCACACTGCACTGGAACTTGCGGCCGCCGTACCCCTGCCACCGTCCTTGCCTGTCACGCCGCCAACCACGCCGCCTACACAATCAGTCAGTGACATCGCCGATATATTGCCAATCGATTGCGTCGCCGAAAGCGAGCATCTGGACTCCGACGCACACTTCCGAAGCGAACAGGCCCTCTTCCTTCAATCGCCGCCCCTCAAGGGGCAGGAAATGTCTAAAACGCACAATGCTCTCGATCACAGCTCGATCAACGTTGCCGACTTCTTGAAGCTTGGGCACGCAAAGCAGTGTTGGTGTGGGCGTTGCACTGACGAGCCGTATTTTATCACTGCAGAGGAAGTTGAGATTGCAAGCCCAGCTTCAAAAGCTCTTACAGCAGATGACGGTGACGACGACGAAGACGACGATGGCTCTTCGCTTTCCCTTGTCATCAACCCAAGCGAGTCTGAACCAGATTACGATCTCGAGACATTGGAGCTGCCGAGTCCAGTCGACCCACTAACTACTCAGACGAGGCTTGAGAGTAAGGATTCTGAGGCAACGGAGGACGACGGCTGGCTTTTCTTCTCATCGGGAGCGACCCAAGCCTGCCCATCACCACCACCGGCCGCCTACCTGCCGTCTTCCCCGATCCTACATCGTCAACGCTCAAGAGCTCCAACCCCGACGATCATCATCACGTCAACCGACATCTCTTCCCAAGACAACTCCGACGAGTACGTGGCCGTTGCTTCTCCCACTGTCGCATCGCCCGCATCTTCCGGGACCAGATCATCGTGGCTCGATAGAGTACCGCGACGCCCGAGCTCCGCTTGGGAAGCTGGGTTGGCGATGTATGGAGACGAAGGCATCGGTTGTGGTTTTGCGAAGGCTCTCGAGAGCAGCTGGAGATGGGGCATGGAAGACGATGATGAGTGGTGGGATTGGGCTGTTGAGGACGAGTGTTGAATGGCTGGTGCGCTCCCCAAATGCCAGACCGTTCTGGCTGGCGCTTTAATGTTTACTTTGGATGGGTGGAGGAGGATGTAATGCACGCTGGGAGACCGAGGGGATCGCGTTGACTCTTATCTCCTGCGGGACACAGCCGTCTGGATTACTTGTAGAACCTAGGATCACCGTAAACGTAATGTTTTCACTCAAATTACTGAAGAAATATGAGTTCATGGCTCCAATGGTGTTTGAATTGTTTGTACTTGAGTAAAACGAAAGAATATATCTCAAATCATACTTTTCACAGGAATGGAAGTTGCAAGAAAAGAAGAAAAAAAAAGATTTATTCCAAAGCTCCGTGTTCGTATTCACATTCAAACATCGCAAAGACAAGTTGTCGAAATCATACATCGTGTAATAGGTGAAATCCAACTTGGTGAAGGAAATTGCAAATCGAGCATACATGCAGCAAAGGGGTTTTCGCAATCTAGACTCTCCTGGGCATGACCCTCGACGTCTTGTAAACGGGATTGTCACCGGGCAGCTTATCAAGAGAGCCATCGAGTCCAATATTCTCCGCCGGCGCAGCGGTCTCCGGCTGCAACTTGGTCGGATCAGGATCCTCACCAGTCGGGCTACCGAAAGCTCTCCACGGACAATTGTTGTTGTCGAAGCAGTTGGCGAAGCTGTTCACGAGTGCTTCTTCATCCTTCCAACCAGCGAAGAAATCCGCATGGAAACCGTAGCCAGTCGTGTCGCCGTTGGAGAACACAAAATTGGTACCGTCGGTGAGCCCGTCAAGTCCGAAACCGAACTCGGCGCCGATGTTGATGATTGCCACGGGATGAGAGGACGGGCACATTCCTCCTTGCGTGTCGCCGTGGAGGTCCGGGTCCGGGTAGGACATGTGCGAGTAGTGGTCGTCGGAATCGAGGTCATCGCCATTCCAACAGCTGGGGAAGCGGACGTGGCCAGCGAGGCGTTTGCCGTCGAGAGTCGATGGGATACCGTAGACTTCGCCGCCTCCGCCTTGCATGAGGATGGCTGCTTGTCGAAGGTCGGTGGGATCGAAGGTTCGACGTTTAAAGTCGCCGGCCACGATGCGAAGGCCTTTGGGCGGCGCGATGGCGTCGCGCACGCCGGTGCAGTAGCCGGGGGCGGAAGCGTCGTAGGAACAGGTGTAGTTGGTGTAGTAAGCGGCCATACCCAGGAAGGGTAGGAGGTCGAATTTGCCGTCTGATCTGATGCGGTAGGCTGAAGGAGACCAGTAGCTGCTGTGGTCCGTTGCTTTATCGCAGGTCGTCTGAGCGCCAGATGCAGCAGAGAAATCGGATGTCATCGATCGAGAGAAGGCTGTAGAACCAACAACGGCGTGTACATGGCCCGACACTTGATCTGGTGAAACGATAGGGTCGGATCGTTGTTGGGTAAGGGGTGCGCAATTGATAGTCCAAACGTTAGAGGCAGACGTCAACGAGAAAGTGGCGAACGTAAGAAAGCTGAGTGATCCAAAAGAGTAAGGAGCCATGATGATGAAGAGAAAGAGCAGTGCACTGCCCTGATGAAAGGAAAGGAAATGTAATGACCGGTTGGGCGTGCCAGACGCTGTGGACTGTGAAGGGAATGAAAGAAAGGAGAGTGCGTCTAAACCAAAGAGAGAGGCTGACTACGCAGTCAACTGGAGACTACCTGGATATTTGTACATCGCATTCTTCGAAGAATGGGGAGGTGGAGACATTGTTAGAGTTGCCGACATGACCATAGCCGCCAGGTCACGCCACAGCCGTCCGTAGGAGGTAGCCTCGCATGAAGACTTCGTGACATGAAAAACTTTGACAATTTGTCAGTTCGGATACTCGTCCAGATGTACTTTCTTTTTTGGGTAAATAAAGATGGAGTGCAGTTGGGCATGTTTTTGTGATGTGCACGATAAGGCTGCAGCCTGAGGTTGAGATACAGTGTCTTAACGTTTGTATGCACGCGGTTTCTGTAGGGTTTGGCGTGTGAACAAGGGTTGTCGCAACAACCGAGATGACGGGAGCACTGCATACATGTATATGAGCCTCGTGTGACGGCGCTTGTACACTTTGGAAGTGTCTTCACTTCAGACTTTCGATGTCTTCTAGGAAGATCGTACAGCCACATGATTAGGTTGTGAATTTGAAACCAGCGGCGAAGTTCCATCCAAAGTCTTTTCGAGAACACCAGCACTCACTGGAAATATCATCTTTCCCCATCAAACACTTTACCTGTGGCATGTGCTATGTCAAGGTGGTGACTGTCATCAGGAAACACTTGTGTTCCAACAAAGCCTCTCGGGCTTCCTCGATGCTAGTGCTACCACATATCTTGTCAAAGGTTACACAAAAAGCGTTGGAACGTCCTCGGACTACGTTTACCTGAATTACGCGGTTGGCTTTCAAGATCCAATTGCATCGTACGGCGAGGACAGTGTGAGGTTTCTGAAGCAGGTTGCGAGAAAGTACGACCCGAGTGGCGTTTTCCAGAAAGCAGCGAAGGGAGGATTCAAAATCCCAGGTATGGACAAGAGCGGAGATATCGAACATGATGAGCTGTGATGCGATACATTAGGAGCCTCACACATCTCCTAGCTTCGTAAACTGTTCTAAGTCCAATCTCTCACTGAGCCCGAGCGACAGGGCTGATGGGTAGTCTTGAGCCATGATTAAGTAGCGTACTTGGAGTGAAAGTCACCCAGCCTCGCCAGCTAGTAGGATGGCACTGTCCCACACGCTTTCGATTCTTACGTTGGGTTTCTTAGCTGAAAGTCGCTGTTCGGCCTATTCGACCTGTCATATAGCTAGTAAGATTCAGGACTGCCTAGCGGGCTGTGAGGATGACAAACATGCCTGTGCTTCAACGTTCGAATCCTTCGAAGCTGCGCCAGGAGATCGCCATACCGCATCGCCGATACGACTCATGTGAACAAATCAAAAGTTCGACCTGGTAGATTTTGCTTTCTCAAAATGCAACCCCACGATGCCAGCCCGCCTACAGATCGTCAGAAGATGGCGGCCCTCGTGGTCTTGAACGACGCCTCGATGACGGCGAACGTGTCGTCTTGTCAGCCATAGCCACACCAGTGGGAACGATGGAGTGGTTCAAAACCACAGTGCGTTGTAGCCTGCATGGTCTACCCTTAGTACATGGTTGCTTCGAAACAGCCGGTAGCATCAAGAAAAATTCGAACAGTTCAAATTGTTGTGAGACGCCCAGAGGAATCACTGTCAATCTTCACACAAGTCCATCATGAAGTTCACTCACGCTGTCACTCTGAGTACGTCCATCTCTCTCGCATCAGCGAACACGTTCGACTACCCTGCTTCAGGTGTTGGTGCCCCACTGCCTTCATACTACAATGATACGAACCTCGGACAACTGAACACTCCGAATGCCACCAACACTGTCAACTTCACTTTCTTCGGTGAATCCTGGGCTTTGAGGTAAATGCAAGCTGGCTACCAGTTCTCTTATAGCCTGCTAACTCCATCACCAGAGTCAATGTTACCGAGCTGGGCCACACAGGCAACGCTACCTACAATGTTTCAGATCCTCATATTGTCATGAGCACTTACGACCTGCAATGGCCAAACACCACGGCTACTCTCAATGAAAGTGCCATTGGGCTTAACAACCAAAGCAGTGGCCACAGCGCGCAATCGCTTCACCCAACGATATCACCTGGAGGCAATGGCACCGTCAACCCCTTGTGCATGTACTCGTTGTCGTCGCCCATTTGGCCCAACGTTACCAACAAGCTTCAAGACAAAAACAGCAGCGACTGTGAGGGTGCACTGGGCCAATCGTGCCTTCGTCGAATCTTGACATCGATGTCGCGCGTTCAACCTGGGTCATGCCCGGAGCCGCATCTGTTTGACTCGGAAGAATGTGACGATGTCTTTGGTAGAGGCTCTGGCTCTCCGTCGGCCCCATTCAGTAAGTTTTGTTGACTTCCTCTCACGTCCGACCCGCTAACGGCCTTTTCTCATTACAGCTATCTCAGAGCCTTATGACGAGAGCGATATCGGGTTTTCGACCGTAACCGACAGTGATGGTTCAGTCGAAAGACAGATCAGGTCGCTGAATGAAACTTCACCAGGCGAGGCTGTTCACTGGCAGACCGGAGCGGCTTACTCTGGATCGAACGAAACAGCTGTTCGCGAAGCTGCGAGCCAATTCCGCATGGTGATCCTGAGCTTGGGCAATGTTCACGAGGCTGTTTGCATGCGTGTCGACACCAGCATCGATGATGAGGAGGTGTCGGCCATTGCGCAGAGGCCGGACTGGAGAGGAGACGACTCTGCAAGTGATGACGATTCATCGGACAACAGTGGTGACGACGGCGACGGCGATGAGTCTGCCGCAATCCCCCAAATGACTGCTACTGTCGGAAATGTCGCTCTTGCCGGTATTGCAGTCATGATGTTCACTCTCTTTTGATGAACCTTGATCCTCAATAACGGCTCTTACAGCTCTGCATCGTTTGAGGTACTTTGACGACACGATCCAAGTCAGATGACACTACGAAACAAAGTGTTCAAGTTACATATATATAAGTAATTTTACCGAAGCTTTGAAATTCTCTACATCGTCGTGAATACTTTTCCCAATCGTTAAATCTCGTCCAGAAACAAGAATCTCTCATATGCCGCCAAACCAGGGATATACTCGCTAACCGAACCGAAAGCAACTCAAACGCTGGCTCTGAAAACGTACTAACAAATGAAACAACCACACACAAAACGTGCTCGTCATCAAAGGCCAATTCTTTCCCGTCGAAAAGCGTGATGCGCCGACACCCCCTTCAACATAGATCCCATCCGACCAGTCAGCCTGGCCATCCGCTTCGACGCCTGCCTGCTCTGGTACTCTGCCTCTTCAGCCTCTGCCAAAGCCTGGGCTCTCTCGCGCAATGTATAAGGCAAACTCGCACCATAAAGCAGCCCATAAGGACTGCAAAAACCGAAACCCAGAGGACTAGTCGGCGTCTCTACGTCGGTAGTGACCTCCTCGAGTTGATCGGCCGCGGCCACGGCGCCACGGCTGTGTACCTCTTCGCCAGCTTTGCGTAGAAGGGGCAAGTCTCGCATGGGTGGAGGGCCGGGTTGGATACGGAGTTGGGTGTTAAGTCGAAGTTTTGAGGGTGTGAGAGGCTGTTGTTGGGATATTTGGTTGGTTGGCGTGGGGGTTTGACGGAGTAGTCGTTCCGAGATACGGGTTTGCTTGAGGCCCGTGGTTGGAATGATGGTTTCGGTGATGTCTCGGTGGCGATGGTGTTCACGCGGTTGTGGCAGCGTTTGGTTGTGGGCTTCGCAGGCTCCGAACGAGATATGCATTCCAGGCATGGTGCTTGCGGAAAGAGTTCGCGTGGGCAGAGATGGTCTTCCATTTGCCATTCAATTTGTGACTTGTTATTGGGAGTGGATTCCTCGACGAAGTCTGAGGCAGGGTTGATATTAATGGCCTTGAGGAATGTGATAAGAATCCTTTGAGTTGTATGTAATAGTACGCTAATCGATGCAATGAAGGCGCTGGAGAAGATAAGATGCTTTGATGTGGATGTGAATCTGGCGACGAAAGGGACCGAGCAGGACGTATATATCTCTTCCCATCACTTGCAACAGGTACCTTCGTACCATAAAGCCCCATCCAGGCGAAGGATCATTTGCAACGGTCCCGCAGAAGGCGTCCTGACTCGAGATCGAGCCCACCAAGGACCTTTTGAGGCGCACTAGAGTCGGCTACGCAAGATCGATCACCTAAAGATGGCACCATCCAGACCCTGGTGCCGGATCATCTCAGGGTTTCTCAGGATAGACTCGAACAAGCGACAGAACGGCTGATTCCATACTCAGACCAAACGCAGAACGCCTGGAACGCTTTCGTCTGGCAACGTCCATGAAACTCTCCTTCAAATCAGATCGACAGGGTAACCGTTCCTGGCCGTCAGTCCCTGGAGAGCCCTAGCCTCCGGCGAAGGCGTTGTAAGGAGTGCGGGTGGGATGATCTTCGCGATGGGCAGCACTCACGTGGGGTTCTAGAGGACGGCAGCACGGCGCCATAGTCGGTGAGTGTTGCGTACGAGACATTCACCGCTCTGTGCCCGCGGCAGAGTTGGGCGACGACGAAAGACGATGATTGATTCGTCCAATCAAGGGAATATTGTTCCTGACAAGCGAAGCCACTTGAAGTCTTGGGCTCTTAGTGAAAGTATAAAAGCATTCACTAAGTGATATCAGTTGTGGTGATATAGCGAAGGCGTGGGGCAGAACTCCGGATAAAGCTCCTATAGATATGCTGCAATATAGCTTCAGGGTCAAACTCCCCGTGCCCGCCATCCCACACGAGCCAAAACAAAGGTATAGCCCCACGTTTCACCTTGCGAGTCGTTCAAAGAACTGATCAGTGCTCACGCCCCTGCAGCGCTATGCATAATCACCTGAAACTGGTACTTCTCTGTTATTTCCAGAACGTTTACAGAGGTATTGTTGACGGAGCATTCCGCAGAGGAACGACGATCGACGTGACGATGATCTGAAGGAGACGTGAAGCTCCTTTCTGATGAGCTTCCTGTACTGCGTCCTTGAACATGCGGTACAGGCTGTACCAATCTTCCTGGAGTGAGGTTGATGATAGTCAGTGCATGCGGCGACTGAAATTGATCCATCAGCGCATTGAATGAATCTGTCATTCATCATGCTGTCCAGGTAAATCGTTCGCAGACACTATCCCAGGCTTCGAGCCCACGGAAGATTCCTCGGTCGCCTACATTGACAATTTCTGAGACACCACGGGATCGTGAGGGAGGCTTCTGATGGAGACGAATTCCAACCTTCTGCTCTCGGGGTGATGGTCTTACATTGCTGCGTTGTGGCGTCAAAAGGGATAAACGGTAGGCCAGACCCATGTGGATTGCGTCCGTGGTGACGGGACTTGCCTCCTGGAACTTGAGGCTGACGGTTTTTTTTTTTACTCGATACAGAGGCCAGATCTCCCTGATCTAACGGTTCGTGATAAGTCTTTACAATCGGGCCAACAACTGAGTCTGCTCAATGCGCAGATCATGAATACCGATACACAGGGCCTTACTAGACAGTCGATAATGAAGGCGTTGAGATCTGAGCGATGGAAAGTTCGGAGGCGTGCTTCTGGAAGGTCATGCTGGGCGTTTGGAACTCATTACTGGCAGATCTACTCCTTTCCTCCTCCTCCCATGACCAGCTGGAATACCAGGAACAGACCAATTGCCCACCAGTACCTGTCAGAAGGTTAGCATCGTCGCTATCGGTCGGGACATACTCAGACGATGAATACTTTTGCAGGAAAGTCTTCTCTTCCTCCTTGTTATCAAGCTTGCCTTCCGCGTTAAGCACGACCGGCTTGTTCAGGTGAATCGTAGACGCAGTTTGCATCGGCACGACCTCGACGCTCATATCATCTTTCTTGCTTCCTCCCTTGCTCGAGCTCGGCCATTCAGAAGACTTGAATCCAACATGGTACACATCGCCTTGCTCGTTCAGCAGCAGCTGTAGCTTCTTGTCCTTTTCATCTGCCAAGTTCGACGCCGCTGTCGCGATACCAGACCAGCGGCCTGTGGTCGGGTGGTTAAAGCCAATGCGCACGATCTCTTCGCCAGAAGGCAGTGCGAGTGCTTTGTAGGAGAGGACAGTCGCTTGCTCAGAGTTGTAGGAGAGTTTGGCCAATGTTTGTGATTTTGGGGCGGACAGAGGCCAGGCGAAGATGTCGATTTGCTTGTCGGGTTGGGTGGCGGCAGCGAGTGAGAACAGTAGTGTCAGCACAATGCTGAGGGCGCTAGCGAGATGCATCTTGCTGTATTGCGAGCGCAGAGTATGTTATTTCGATAGGCACTGATGTAAGTTGACCACAGGGCTAACGTGTAGACGCGACAGGCCACTGTACGTCAAGTGAAGCCCCGCTGTCGGGGAGCTCGGGGGTGAGAGCTCTCAGCTAGAAGCTTATCAAACATTGATTAAGGATGCCACTAAATATTGATGGAGGGCAGAAGCAGACATGCTTCATTGCCCATTTCCAGTGCAAACAGTCCGTTCGACCCGAGGAGATGACACTGAAAGAACCTTGTTTCTCGTCATACTTGATGCACGGCAGAAAAAACAAAGCACACCGCGCAAGGTATGACCACTGGGCTCGGTTCGAGAACGTTTGAACAGTGCATTACTGGTGCATCCTCTCGTAACTTCACTCCAAGACCCCGACTTCCCCGCTGAGTGAAGGTGGAGGAAGACCCACCCAAAGAGCCCAAAGAGCGATGTTGAGAGGTGGAGTGATATCATCCACGACCACCTCCAAGCCCTTTTGGCGATGCCTGTCGCGGATCTGCGCACACCTCGAGCTCCAATGGCCAAGCGGGAGCGAGACGTGTCTCGCCTGGGTATTTCCTCTCCTCTTCCTTGCCCTCACACCGTCTCGTAAAGACGTGCAAGACCTTCTCTTCACGATTCACGATTTTGTAAACACAAGCGTCCTACTTCGTTAGGAGATACATCTACTTTTGACAGATCAGGGAGCCAGCACTTTACTCAACCGCCCACCATGGAGCACGGCTCGATGCCCTACAGGAAGCCCTCGAGACAGCAGTCTCGTCAGATGTCTGTCGACCCTCACAATGAGGTCAAGGTCATCCAAAACCACTACATCGGAATTGATGTCGGTACTGGATCGGCGAGAGCATGCATCATGAACGAGAAGGGTGATATTGTCGGCTTGGCCAGCGAGAACATTGGTCTCTGGCAGCCTGAGACCGGGTACTATGTACGTCGAAAGACGTGTGCATGAGACTGTATGCCAACCGTCGCTCACTGATGGCATCCTACAGGAACAATCCGTCACCGATATCTGGAAGTGCATCTGCAACTCCGTCCAGCGCGCCATGAACCAGCACAACATCGACCCAGATACCGTCCGCGGAATCGGCTTCGATGCCACCTGCTCGCTCACCGTTTTCAACGAGGAGACTGGCGAGCCTCAGAGCGTCACAGGCCCGAAATTCGACAACGCAGACGGTAACGACCGGAACGTCATCCTGTGGCTTGACCACCGCCCTGTCGAAGAGACCAAGAAGGTCAACGCCACCAAACACAACCTGCTCCGCTATGTCGGTGGTACTATGAGCATCGAGATGGAGATGCCAAAGATCCTTTGGCTGAAGAACAACATGCCCCCAGAGCTCTTCGCCAAGTGTAGATTCTACGACTTGGGTGACGCTCTCACCAGGATGGCCACTGCTACGGATACTCGCAGCTTCTGTTCAGTCGTTTGCAAGCAGGGCTACGTCCCTGTTGGCGTCGACGGCAGTGAGAAGGGCTGGCAGGAAGACTTCTTAAAAGACATTGGTCTGAGCGACTTGACTGAGGATAACTGCAGGCGTTTGGGTGGCATTAATGGTGTAGTAAGTCCTGAATTTGGCACATGTGCTACAATCATACGGAACGACACAGGCTGACGCTTCCATTCAGAACAACACTTACCTCACCGCTGGTGAGAGGATCGGTACACTGTCTCAAAAGGCCGCCAATGACCTCGGTCTCCCGACAAACGTCGCTGTCGGCAGCAGTGTCATTGACGCTTACGCCGGATGGATTGGCACCGTCGGTGCTAAGGTCAAGCTCAGAGGCAACAGCATCAGCGATGCTCAGCCAAAGAACCACGTTAGCCAGGCATTCACGCGTTTGGCTGCCGTTGCCGGTACCTCCACTTGCCATCTCGCCATGAGCGAGAAGCCTGTGTTTGTCAACGGTGTGTGGGGACCGTATCGCGATGTGCTCATCCCAGACTACTGGATGGCTGAGGGCGGTCAGTCTGCTACTGGCGAGCTTCTCAAGCACGTCGTCGAGACCCACCCTGCCTTCCAGGAGGCCATGTCCGTTGCGGAGACCTTCAACATGAACATCTACGACTACCTGAATGAGCACCTCCGCGAGATGCAGGAGAAGGTCGACGCACCTGCCATCTCCTACCTTGCCCGCCACTTCTTCTTCTACGGTGACCTCTTCGGCAACCGATCACCCATCGCCGATCCGGATATGAAGGGTTCCGTCATCGGCTTGTCCAGCGACAAATCGTTGGACGCACTCGCCATCAGCTACTACGCCACACTTGAATTCATCGCTCTGCAGACCCACCAGATCGTCGAGTCGATGAACGACTCCGGTCATGTCATCTCCTCGATCTTCATGTCTGGCAGCCAGTGCCAAAACGACATCCTGATGAGCCTGATCGCCAACGCGTGCCAGATGCCAGTCATGATCCCTCGCTACGTGCACGCCGCTGTCGTCCACGGAGCCGCCATGCTAGGTGCCAAAGCCGCCAGCACCGACAAGGATGGCAAGAGCGAGCCTCTCTGGGACATCATGGATCGCCTCAGCAAGCCCGGCAAGGCTGTGTACCCGAACAATGACGAGGGTGAGAGGAAGTTGCTCGAGGCCAAGTACAAGATCTTCCTGCAGCAGATTGAGCAACAGCAGAAGTACAGGAAGGAGCTGGATGAGGTTGTCGCCGGCTGGAAATAGAAGTCTTGTTGATAGATAAGAGACGTCCGAACGGATATACGTATACTGGGTACGGGAGTAATACTAGATACGAGCGAAAGATGCGGTACATGATAGAACGTATCTTACGGAGAAATGCATTGCGATTTTTTTTCATCAGTTCCCACATGATTTTTCGATTCATTACATGTTCTCCAAAACTAGCTTCCGTAACAGAGCTTATTAAAGCGATTGATGTGCCATCTCATCCCAACAAGCCCCTATATACTTCCTGTAAAGTCTGACCCTACTCCCTAACCCCACCAAATCCTTCCCGCGCGTCGCTCCCCCAAAACACACGTTCTCCCCCGTTTTCCCAGCCCAGGCCACCGCATTTAGCAACGGTCGCACGACACTTTTGTCAACCGCAATCACCACAATGCGATGAGACTCGAGACAAACCGCGAAAAAAGCAAACACGACGATTAGCGATCCTTGAAGAGAACAACCACAGCACACAGCATTCAACCGCGCGCATCAGCGCAAACACAAGAACCACAATGCCTACCTACTGGCTATCCGATTCGCAGAGTACGTCTTCGTCTCATGCTTCGCCAAATACAGTACCATGTCTACAAAAATCCAGGACTAATTAACCAACTTCACAGAAATCGGCGTCGCCTTCTGCAGCGGCGGCTTCTTCTTCTTCCTGCTGGGTCTAATCCTCTTCTTCGACCGCGCCCTGCTCGCCATGGGCAACATTCTCTTCCTCGTCGGAATAACCCTCCTGCTCGGCCCGCAGCGCACCTTCGTCTTCTTCGCCCGCAAGAACAAGTGGAGGGGCAGTCTGGCCTTTTGGGCGGGCGTGCTGCTGATCCTCATGAGGTGGCCGCTGATCGGGTTTGGGGTGGAGTTGTTTGGGATTTCGGTGCTGTTCGGGGTGAGTTTCACTTGGGGATCCTGCTGGTGCTTTGTTGCGCTGTGGCAGGGTGGACTGGATTGGAAGAATGGAAAAGGCTGACGAGAATGTGATTTCGCAGGAATTCTTCAAGACGATCGCGGGTTTTGCGTACAACATCCCCGTCGTCGGGCCCTATCTCGCGCGTGGATTGCAGGTTGCGGGCGACAAGGCTGGGGCGAACGAGCGGGCGCACAAGGATTTGCCTGTGTAAAATGAGTCTACTTGGAAGGAGATGCCGGGGGCAGTTTTTGAACGGGAATCGGATACAATTTCTGGGAAAGCAAGGCATTTGATTTCCGGCCTGGACGCAGAGAAAAAGAAGACACGAAAGCATGCATGATACCCTGGGTTTGCAGGCGTGCTGTTAATTGTACGATTGATATTACATGGATATATGAGGAAAATGCGGAACTACAATCAATGAGACCGTCCGGCGCTTCTCGAAGGCACAGAGCTGCAGGCCTCAAGGCGCGAGGGAGATCGAGAACGTCTTGATCAATCTCGACAGGCAGCACCCTTCATGCGCGCGCTGTGTTTTCCAGATACGTGGACCAAATGCCATGTCACCCCCAGGCGAGGGTTGTCCGCAACGATTTTCCTACACCTCGAACGCGCAAGGGTTTGTGCTACCCCGACAGGCCTCAACATGGCTCATCGTGGACTTTGAGCGGAAGTGCGCATTCAGAAGGCGAGCTCGGTCGGTGTACACAAATGCGACTTGTGGATTCCTGTGAGTTTTGCACACTCGCTTGAACGGTGTGGCCAGAGACATGGATAGCCACACTCCATCGATGCCAGGAACGACCTCCCAAAAGAATGACAGAGTCTTCTTGACATGATCGAAGTCGCCAGGTTGGCTCGGATGGCTTTGTTGCATTACGGCCAGGGAGTAGAGCTCACTGGACTAGTGACAACTAAGGTGGTCATCTTGTCGGTCGACTGTAGCAAGTGTAGTGCGGCGTTCGTATAAAATGACTGGAGACGGTCGTTTGATAGTGGGTATAACCAGCACAGTCATCCCCTCCCCTTCTTCGCATTTCTGCGTCGAGTTCATCAGGTGGTTTCGCGCATGGTGCGTCGCATCGATCGTTTTCAGACGGACATCGAATCAGGCGATGCGCGTATTCAGAGAGTTGGCGCAAAGTATCAGAATCCATTCAGATCTCGTGTATGTGGCTCGTCGAACGCGAGATGAGAAAGCTGGCGCATTCGTCCGTTGTCAACGAACGCAGTCCTGTTCAGAAGATCAGTAGTATGCACGCATCCATCACCGCAAGTTAGTGTTCAAATGTGGGTATACTGGACCATCAAATCTTGCAAACGATCACTCCGATCAAAATACGCAGGAACGACCAAAGCACGAGTAAAGAATCATGCGAGTTTTGTCAGCGCATGCGGGCTGTCCAAGCTCATCTGAAAGTCAATGGCGCGTGAGCTCGCTCTCGTCAGCGTCCATGCGCGCAAAGTGGATAGGGCGGGAAAGGTGATTGTGTCAGCGGGCCTGTGGCAGCGTGGGTGGCTTGCTCAAGGTTCGAATTGGTCTGCTTTTGGGCCTTGGGCTGAGTAATTCTGCTCGCGAAGCGATGTGGTCGCGAAATCTGCCATTCTGGATATGGCATGCTCGGGGAGAGGACCGAGTGATTATTAACAAGATGATATCTTCGTTGTGGGCTGATATTGTCAGCGCTGACCTCTGGGGAATATTGACGATGGCTCATAGTGACAGCGCTGGCTTTGATTAGTTGATCTGATATGAGGATCGTGGCCAGTGCCCTGACAGACGATCAGGCGAATGACTGCAAGAGCAGCGAAAGGAAACATCAATTCCCAGTGTCCGGTGATAGAGTCGTTATCCACGAAGCGCATGACGCTATCGAGTTCGAAAGCGCAACACATGGCCAGACTCGGAGAGTTCAGGCAGCCGGCGGAGCGTTTCGTACATATATCAAGGTCTGCATAGCGACCGGATGCCGGTAAGCGAGACAGCCCAAAGCGTGCATCATCCGCCGCTTAACTCCATCGCAGAATCTGGAGAAGAAGGGCCTAGGGCTTGTTACGGCCGGTCGGAAAGAAAGCGCAGAAAAGATGCCGACAGGCCACGAGCAAGGAAAACCTTAACCTGAGATTTTGAGATCATTGCGACATCCTTCCTCGCTCCCGTTTTGCTGCCGCTGTCCTCTCGGCCGGTACCCATTAAGCTTCGCCCGAGTCGTCCGAGCAATTCGCATTGAACGCTATTATGACTGTGATGTCGTTTCTGCAGGATGGAGGTTATGTACATCCGTACCTTGTCTGCGAGTTTGTGCTTAACACCGATGGCCTAATGCGGCGATAAGTCCAGTCGTTCCAACGGCCTGCTTTGGTCACCGACAGCCATGAAATGGGTAATACCGGTGCCTGAGACGAGGCGCACGTTGATACCGCTTGTGGTAAGTGACACTGCTGACATTATCACCCGAGCAAGCCTCAAGGTCGTGTTTGTTATTCCTGGCTGGCGGTGAAGTTTATCAAGCGTGCGCAGGAGTCAGCCTCACATGGCTGTGTCGCATCGCATCGCATCTCGCATTCTGAGGCACAACGCGCTTGAGGCTCACCGAGTCACTCGTGTACACGCTGCTGCAACGGGGTAGCCGTCTCACCATGAGAAGACAAGGATACACGTGCCAATGTCTCATGCGATCAAACCAGCCACGAAGCGCGCTACGACGATGCGCTGTGCAGATACAGTTTGTGGTTGCCTGAGAGCGCGCCCTCTCGTTCCTCGTATGGCCAGCCAGCGAGGCATCGTCGCGAATGCAGTGCAATAATGCACAGCACGTACATACGTGACGAGGACATCAGGCTGTGCACCCAGAAGGAATGCGGTGGCCTGGAGGTTAGATTGGCAGATTGGCGTAGATTGCAGTAGGCCAAACGGGCACGGGTACCGCGGAGTGCGCCCGACCATACCAAGGATCAAGACTCGCTGGCTGAGCGAACGCTGAGAAAGGCGCCAAGACGAAGAGCCTTTGCACGCCAACATGAATCATCATCATTCGACATACACACAGATTAGACATCAGCCAGGGGGCTAGCTAGTGTTGGAAGAAGGCGTTGGAAGATTTGGTTTGGCAGCAAGGAACGACAGCAGGCTGCAGAGCAGCGAGATTGCAAAGCATAGGCCTCGGATCATGTCAGCACATGCGGACCGACGCCCAATTCTTTGTGTCGGCCGCAAAGGGCTGAAGCGGCAAGGCATACATCCGGACGAGTTTTGCGCGCGGCCTTAAGCGGAGGTTTGCAGCGCAACGCTCGGGCCTTTTGACTCAGCCCATGTGGAGACTTCTTGTTAGACTTCGGTACCCTGGTACCTGCTACAGCGAGCATAGGCACGGATTTTGGGTTTCTTCCTCTCTTACCTGCGATCCGGTGGACAAGGCACAAATATAGTCCTCGTCCACCCCCATTCGACTGATCCTCTTACCCCCTCACACACATCATCTCGACACTCGAACAATACAATAACACTACATCGCCTCCGACTTGGATCAAGGACAACCACCACAACAACCAACAACAACAACAACAACAACCAAGACTGCACCCCGGACTTCTACCACACTTAAACCCAATCACCATCAGCCACACATTGTGTGACTCAGGCAGTAATCTCGCCATCACCATTAACTCCAACCTGACTCACGACTCGACACAATACATCAAGGTCGCAATGCCTTCCCACTTAAGGCTCCAATCCTCCTTTGAGCCCTTTGCAGTCGACGCAACTTACCAGACATCCCCCACTCTGCCCGCAGCCAAGAAGCAGAAGATGTCTCTCACCCGCACATACGCCGTCGCCTCGACCGCAAGGTCGAAGCTGGGCCGCGAAGCCAGCCGCGCTGACCACAACCTGCGCCGCCTGGTCGGTCACGCCAACCTCCTCGACACTCTCATGATCGATCTCGCCGACGCCGAGCGCGAGCAGGAGGCCTGGTTCAACCAATCCGTCCGCAAGGCATCTCCCTCTGAATCTCGCCACATCCAATGGTTCGATTCGATCGAGGAGGACCTCGAGGACGACGACAGCGATTCTGACTCCGACGACGAGTCTGACGACGGCTCGGTCTACGATGAGGACGCCGAGATCCTCAGCATTCCCGTCCGCCGCATCCGCACAGCACCAGTCATCATCGAATCTGAGGAAATCGACTCCAGCGACGATGAGGACGATGCCGAGTACGACGAGGAGGATGACGAGGAGCACGCTCTCACTCGCGTCCCCAGCCTGCACTCACCACCTCAACTCGCACTTGACGACTCTGACTCTGAAGACGAGTCTATGCCACCTTCGCCCGATCAGCCCGCAATGGAACTCAGCGAAAAGGAAAGGCAACAGCTCAGCACCGCTCTCTACGGCAACAAGTCGCAAACAGCGCCAATGGAAGACTACATCATGCAGGAGCCGCAGCGGGCACTCATCACCGCCTACTGAACCACGACTTCTCCACCATGATCTGATTTACTCTTTCATTTGACGACATTCCAGCGACTTTTTGAGCGTTTCCAGCGATTTTCTTTTGCGCGACAATACCTTTTCCAGCGCGGCGTTATTGGGACGATATCCCCGGGC
>MSJI02000851.1:0-95426 GCA_001931905.2 Cladosporium sp. IMV 00045 | reverse complement strand
AGATGATTTGCGAGATCCACAAGCCCGTCGCCGCCGAGCAGGGCCAGCGCTTCAACATCCGCGAGGGTGGCAGGACCGTCGCCACCGGTATCGTTACTCGCATTCTTGAGTAAGCGTACTTGCAAGAGACCGCGCTTTTGTTTGGATTCGTGAGGAGTAGCACGACCGCCAGCGTCAAGGATAAGTGTTGATCACAACTTGCGCTGTGTAATATTGACACCATTTGAGGAGGCGGAAAGAAGAATAAGAAATGGTGGGGAGGACAACCATGTTTTTTGTAAGATGGAGAAACGCTTATGTACAGATACCACCAGTCGCCCTCGAATCACCCTTCTCTTCATGTATTGCACGTGCTCTACTTGAGAAAGGTGGTCGAAGGGCGGAAAAGAAATGGACAAACCGAAACGTCCACTGCATTCAGCCCGGCGTTGTTTTTTTTTCTCACGTGTATGATAAATTTTCGGCAGGCGGCGTGAATGGAATGGAATACTCTTCTCTCATCTTGAAAATGTCATTCCAAAGCTGTTGCATTTCGACTTCGATAGATCATCCTAGACCTGTCAATTTTTGAGCTAAGACCCTGGACCATATTCGGATCGATCACAGCGGCTTTCGCTCGAACGCGTGGAAGTGATCATCATCCGATGACGAATGGTTCCTGACATTGATGTCAGGTACATGTACCACAACTTCTCCCAAGCAAACAACACAACAACATACGTTGATAATTTATTCACAATTTTAACGTCAAATGCCCCTAGGCCTTCATCGGAACAACAAGACAAAACCTCATCGACCACAGCAACCACATCACCCTCTCGCCCTCTGGCCTCTAATAATCCCCATCTCCCTCCTCCTCGCCGCCTTCCTATTCCCCAATTCCAACACCAATTCCAACACCAACACCAACAACCCTCCCCCATCAACCAGCATGTCCTCCTCATCACACCAATCCTCCTACAACAACACCTGTCTCCGCATCACCTCCCAACCCACCCCGGACCCCTTCGTCACCTACGCCCGCGGCAAATTCTACCTCACTTTCACAGCCGGCAATCGCGTCCCGCTGTGGGAGGCGGATTCGCTCGCGGATTTCTGGGACGAGGGGAGGTATAAGAAGGGGCCGATTTGGTAGGTCATGTTGCTCTCTCTGTTGCTTGGCTTGTTCGTATCAGCTTTCCAAACGCTCCGCAACCGTCATGGATGGAATTCGATGCTGAACGATTCTTCCCCGCAGGACACCTCCACCTGACAAGGAATATTCAGCCCACCTCTGGGCCCCCGAACTGCACATCCTACAGGGAACATGGTACGTCTACGTCGCGGCCGCACACCCCCAGCACGGCAACAGGAGCCACAGGATGTACGTCCTGCGCGGGCCCCCGGCTTCTGAAGACCCGCACGTTGCTTCTTCCTGGGAATTCTTAGGCCCCATCGCAGGCATGGACCAGAAGCAATGGGCCATCGACGGGACGGTTTTTGAGCTCGAAGGAGGGCTGTATTTCGCTTACTCTGGTTGGCCGCTTGAGCGGGCTTGGGATGATTATGATGAGAGGACGCAGGAGCTTTTTATCTTGAGGTTGAGCGATCCTGTCACGGCCGCGAGCAAGCCGGTGAGGATTTCACATCCTGCTGAGCAGTGGGAACGGTCCGGCGAGGCGGGCATCAATGAGGGGCCGCAATGGTTGGAATCTCCCGATCAGGGCAGGACGTGGCGCGGTCTGGTGTACAGTTGCGCCGGCAGTTGGACGAAGGAGTATAAGATGGCCACCCTACGTTATTGCGGCGGGGATCCTTTGGATCCGAAGGCTTGGAGGAAGGGCGAGAGGCCTTTGTTGCAGAATGCGGGGAGGCCGCCTTGGGGCCCGGGGCATGGGAATTTCGTCAGGGTTGGGGAGGAGACTATGGCTGTTTTTCATGGCACAGAGAGGGAGGGGGATGGGCATGGTGGGAGGTTGGGGTGGGCGCAGAGGGTGGGGTGGGGAGAGGAGGGGCCGTGGATGGGGGAAGTGGTTGGGCCGGTTACGAGGGATGTTGGGGAGTTTGAGAGGGGTGGTGGTGGTGGTGGTGGTGGGGAGGGGGAGAGTACGAAGGGGAAGTTGAAGGGGTTGTTGCATTCTTTGAAGAATCGGATGGATGGATGATGGGGTGGGTTGGGTCCTGTGAGGTTTGTTCTCGACATCGATGAGCGTGGATTCAGGGAAGAAGGCTTCTGGAGGTGCGTTGATTTCTGGCGAACGATCGGAATACTTGAGAAGCTGTCAGATAAGTCCTGTGTATACAGTTACGGGGTTTTTCTAGGCATGATAGTGCGAGATATCGAGGAGCTATTGTCTAGGGTTAGGGTTGGGGTTATATCTTTCGGAGCAATCATCGCACAACGGTTCGTCTGCGTCGTACACATCAAATCAGCGTCAGTCGAGTGACACTAGCGATATCTCAGAAATGAGCAGACAATGTGTAGAGTTTCCGGACACCTTCGTTCGTTTCTTAGGGGTGCCACATCGATGTTTGAGAAGGAGCGATGAACTTATGGTTCAAGGTGTGGGAGACTTGATTTCGTGGAGTCTCTTAAAGTCTGGACGATGTCTACAGGTAGCACGTCTATTTTCCGATGATAGGGAAGAAAAGAAAAGAGACGATTGCTTGCGATCCCTTCGTTCGTTGACATGTACTAAGTACGAGCGAATAAGGTAGACTCTCTCATAGTGGACGGATCGAACGGTCTATCGTCTTCAGCAACGACAGACGCCATCGACCACAACCCATCTGAGCTGCAGAATTTACTCAGTAGTAGTATGTACAGGCTTGTTCACACTTCTCTCGCCGCGTCAGCATGATCACACACAGAAGTTCTAGATGATGGAAGATGGGAGATAGAGCAGCTCCGCGCAACTCTTGGCATGAATCCTTCACTGACTCTCTTAGGCTCCTGATTTGAAATACAATCGTCCCCTCGACCAAAGGTAATACTGCCTGCCGCAGACCGCGTTACTATTATTGGTACCCAATGCGTAAACATATCTATAAGCTCGCTCGGCTTGTCTCCTAAATGCAACGATCGACAGGAGTTCAACTCCGAAGACATGGCGTTGCGTGTAAGAGCCAAGTAGCCAAGCCTACTTTTCGTGGTGGTAGGTAACTCTATAGAGATCCCATCATGTAATTGACCATGCAAGCACGGCATGGCGGCCCAGTAATTGGGTTTCTCAAGCTACCCAGGTAGCTTTGGATGTCGTGATGCTTTGCTCGTGGTACGTCAACTTTGCATGCGCCGCGAGAACACATGTGGTGGCTTGTTGGAACTCTTTCATCATCGCCAATCGAGCATGCTCGTCTTCTACTCCTAGGAGATATTACTAAATCGCCAACCTTGAGATGACTTCTCAATACGGATCATCGTCTCCACTATACCTTTGTACTTCCCCTTCCTCCACACAGCGGGAGTATATTCCTTTTATCCCGCCATTGCGGGTCAGTGTTGCGAACGCTTTGGCTTGGGAGACGGCAGGTTCGAGGCATTTACTACGCTTGCTCGGTATGGCGGAGAAGGCGAAGCTCACTGCAAGATGGTTCATGATGATCTCGATACTCTCAAATTCGGATTACGCTCTAGATGCAGTGGTTGGCGTCAGCGTGCTGTGAGTTTTCGAGCTTCGGAGTGAAAACAGGTGTTTTATGGCGATGTGTCTGCCGGGTCGATTGATGATGTTACTTTGGAGCTGAGGTTGTTTGATGGTAGGTACCCATGATTGATGTTGTTAGCACGTCAGCGCTTGGCCCTTTCCTACATGCAAACAGCCCTGACGAACATCAGCCAAGGTAGTCTAGCCTGGTAGATCGTGGGCCGCTCTTCCAATTCGGAGATGATGGATCATCATCATCGAGGAAGATCCATGAATCCTGCGCGTTCCTGCATGGCTCATGTCATGACATGCAGGCACGTATGCGCATATCTCCCATTCTTGCCGTGTTGGACCAAGCCGTGGCGGTCCAGCTCTTCCAGCCAAGAGAAGTCAATCGCCATCTGAATATCTCGATTTTTCGAAAGCTGTACCTACCTGCTGGCTGCGCGGCTTCCTTCTCGTCCTTGCAACCGGGAATAGGATGCTGGGGGATGGCGTGGAAGACGTGATCTCGTCTTCACATCAGCCAAGATCGATTACACCATTATGGCTCTTGACGATGTATAAAGATGTGCTCACCTCTTCTCCAACACGGTTTCTCCTTCCATAAGCTTCATCCACTCTATAATCTTACTTGCAACGTCTTGATAACTCAATACTCACATTAATCATTCACAATGAGAACGGGATATACTTTCTCAGCCCTCCTGGCCCTCGCCGCCGCAGCTCCCACGCTCAAAGATGGCGACCAGGACAAAGGCCAGGGTCTCGAAGCTCTCAAGAGCGTCGGGGGCGAGAAGTACGATGCTGCCACTAAGAAGGCCGCTGAGGGCGCTGCATACGCCACCAGCCGCCTCGGCCTTGGTGTCCATGGAAGCAAGACGAAGGACGCTGCGGCAATTTCAGTAACCCCGACTGAGGCAGCGAAGGCTGGAAAGTACGAGTCTGAGAAGGACGCCAAGCATTCGTCGAAGGAGAAGGCTCACGGCCATGCTGGTGATGGAGAAAAGCAGCACGGCGGCAAGGCCAAGTCTGAGTATTCTGAGAAGTCTGCTGCTGAATCTGCGAAGTCAAAGGACGAGGGCAAGAAGGGCTCGAAGGAGCCCGCTGAGCCCGCTGAGCCCAAAGATGAAAGCAAGGGCAAGCATGCGGCGTCCAAGAAACCGGAGCAGTCTGCTAAGCCGAAGGGCTACAACAAGCAGGCGGAGGAGGACAAGGGTGACCAGGTTGGCTATGACGGCAAGAAGCATGACGACAAGCAGCCCAAGGATGGCGAGAAGCCTAAGGATGAGCATGTAGGCGCCGGCAAGGATTCTCAGCAGAAGCAAGACGAGGAGAAGCACGCCGAGCAGCAGAAGGGGGCCGAGAAAGACGCCCACAAGCAGGCCGATGAGAAGAAGGACGAGCAAAAGGAAGTCGAGCAGAAGCAGACCGACCAAAAGGAAGCTGGCCAAAAGGCCGGTGCAGAGCACGACGCTGGCAAGGAAGCCGAGAAGGCAAAGGAAGCTGAGAAGGCAAAGGAAGCCGAGAAGGCAAAGGAGGCCGAGAAGGCAAAGGAGGCCGAGAAGGCAAAGGAAGCCGAGAAGTCAAAGGAGGCCGAGAAGTCAAAGGAGGCCGATTCGAAGTACGGCGGCAAGGAGGCCGACCAGAAGAAGAAGAATGCCGAGCAGGAGAAGCAGGAGCAAGAGAAGCAGAAGCAAGGCAAGGAGCATGCTGGCGAGCTCGAGCAGAAGGCTGGAGAGCAGGAGAAGTACTCCGGCGATCAGAAGCACTCTGACGAGCAAGTCAAGCACGATGGTGAGCATCAGAAGCAGGCTGACCAAAAGGCAAACGGCCAGAAGCACGCTTCCGACGCAGGAAAGCATGCTGAGAAAGCCGACAACGACAAGGCTCACAAGGGAGCCGGTGCCGAGAAGGCCAACGACCACGGCAAGCAAAGCTCCCAGAACAAGGACTCTGGTGACGACAAGCAGGACGACCAGAAGCAGTACGATGATCACTCGAAGGAGTATGATTCCAAGGAGTCCAAGGAGCAAAGGGAAGCCGCAGCCGCCAACGACGCGAGCAAGTACAAGGACCATGGCAAGGAGGCCTACGGCCGCACAGTCCGCGTCTTTTAGACGACATGCTGGTATGTCGGATTGGAAAGTCTTCATGGATTATGACCTGAGAAGATAGTATGCTAGCCAGTGGCAGAGAGCAGCGCAAACAGGGCGCCCAAGAAATGACGGACATGATTGTCCACACACTCCTTCACATCCAGACCGAGGATATGGTATCTAGTTAATGCAACATGACATTATCAAAATCCCTTTTGCCATGGCATGCCTCGCAATGTAATGTTCCATTGTTCAGATGCCCAAAGAGACAGAATGTCAAAGCCTTCGCGACTGTGTATATGTGAAATGCCTCTGTTGATAGAGCCGATGATAATGACATACGTGTAGCCATTGAGAGATCCCAAAGGTTTAGACCGCTGGCCGAGGGATTATGGCCGTATGAGTGAGCACCTCCTTTGGTCCGGTATCAAAAACGGCTCACAATGTCGGTAAATGTGTGATGAACATGTGACAGAGAGAGTTTGTGCAGAGGACGGAGAGACTGCGATATTTGTAGGAATGCCGCTCGCTACCAGCCTTGCGGATTGTCGATCACTTGAGATTGTGGATCCTTCACGAACCTCGGCATTTGCAGCGAGTCTTTTCCTTTCCCAGACATCAACCTCACTTCTTGCGAACACGCGCAATGAACTACAGGCAAAGACATAGAAATCCCCAAACATTGCCGTTGCAGCACGAGTATATGCTTTCGAGAAGCACACTGAGAGGTGGCATATATTAACACATAGTATTGTGGTCGAACACTCACTCGCACCTCTATCTCCACGCCCTCGTCACGTTCTGCTCTACCAAAACCTTAATGATCCTCCGCAAGAGTGACCTGGTTGTCACTTGTCGCACCATCTCAGTTAAGGCGTGCCGTCTTTTCCTTCACACTCCGGATCTTCAACTCAAGGCTCGGTAGATTCCGCCATGTTCTGAGATCGACAGGTCTGTGACTGAGAGACCGTCCGAGCCGGACGCTACTTGTGATGCCGTTATCATGTTTTGGTCTTGAACGCTACAAGCGAATTGCTGATCTTCGCGCTGGCGGCAGAATTGCCATTTTGAGTGTACTGCTTGCAATCGTGATGCCTGAAGGTACTGAAAGTCTTGTCCTGGATTGGCTATCAGCAATCTTGACCAAATCACGGCAATGGCACCATAGAGAATCTGTTCACGTCCAAACATTGAGTTTTGATGTACTACGAACGAACATGACAGTCACTGTGTGGAAATCACTCAAGCGCGTAGTAAAAGGCCTCATCATCGACAGCTTCTGTCCCAAATCGAAGCTTGAACGTATAGCTAATGCAAAGCTTGATACTTACCCTATCAGAGCTACATTTCTATAACATCCATTCTGGTCATTGATCCGATGACCGAGGATTGTTTCATCACTGCTCGATATCAGTTGGACAGTCCTCAATCGAGTTCGATCTTCCCTTCTTGGATATGCATCCGCGAAAGCCCTATGCCAAAAGCATGATTAGGACATCTTGTACCAGGGGGAAACAGAAGGCTAGTGGATTGCGCCATCAGTTGAAGCTTCTCAGCATCCCATGAACCTCGGTCGGGTGCTGTATGCTGTTGGCCTGATCAAACACTGGACGAGATTTGGAGACGCTCGTAGGATATATAAGTGACCGCCTCTTCCCCCTTAGGGACATGTCTTCTCATCATCAAGCACTCATTGTCAATTCATTCTCTCTCATTCAACCAATTCACTCGTTTTCATCGTCCGCCACGACTTTCCCAACATGCAATACTTAACGACCTTCTCTCTCCTCACGGCCATCGCCGCCGCAGCTCCTCTCAACACCAACCTCAGCGCCGGCGCAACTGGAGCCTTGCCGACCGGCTCGGTTCAAGACATTCCAAAACTGATCTCATCCCTGATCTCTGAGGCTGATGCCGCTGGCGGCTCTCTGCCGACCGAGACTGGTTCTGCAGACATCCTGCGCAAAAGACAAAGTCTTGAAGACATTCCAAGCCTGATCTCATCCCTTCTCTCTGGGGCCGATGCCTCAGGGGACTTAGGAGCGCTACTCAGTGGCGCCGCTGGCGCCTCGCTCCCGGCCGAGACTGGTTCTGCAGGCATTTTGGGCAAGCGACAAGGTCTTGCAGACGTCGTAGCACAGCTTCTGGTGAGCAGAATTCTGCTCAGAACGGCACTGCTGCGGCAGCTTCGTCGCAGACGTCCGGATCGTCCTCCGCCGCTAGCGCCACGGGGTCTGTTGATGCACTCACCAGTGGCGGCGGTGATGACATGGGCAGCGATATTGCCGATGCCGTTTCCAAGGGTACGAAAGCACTTGACCAGTTTTTGAGCGAGGGTGGCGGAGACGACATTGCTGGTGCGGTCACGAAAGGCATCAGCGGTCTCGGCAGCCTCTCTGGTGGCAGTGGTGGTGGCAATGCTGGCCTTGGGGATCTATCCAGTATGATCCCGTCCGGACTTGGAGCTGGAGTTATGAAAAGGGAGATTGGAGATTTGGTTGAATTGGACTCGAACGGTCTCAGAGACGAGTAGATCGTGAAGACCGATTGCTTCGACGAAGTTGATCGGTCATGGATTCTCGCGTTGAAGCACCACCGTATCTCGCGCGTCTGCGTTTTTCTTTTTTTCTGAGGTGTTCATCTAACCTTTGGCGACACGCTCCTTGGCTGAGGTTAGATCGGGACCCTCAATTGTTGTCTGCTGGTTCAGCTCAATCACACTCTTTGCCTGGTTTCACATTTTGGATGATCACTTTAAGTGTCCTTTCCTTCGTTTGGTTGAGCTCAATCACACTCTTTACATGGTTCCACTCTTTCGGGGATATTTTCAATCTTGTCTTCTTGTCTCTGCTTTACCATTTTGTGTTGAAGTTGGGAACAACAGCACCATAGCTAGATAGTACAGTCAGTCTTTACCGCTAGAATGACAACATTTCGTTTATGAGATTGCAACGATGGTGAGATGACTCGTGCTTTGATCCTTTCATCTCTGCGACAAAATGAGTGCTGTACTGTGACTCTGGTGATCATATCATTACCACTTTTTCATCTCTACATAATGTGTTTGAATATCGCATGCACGCACTGATGTCGCTTGTGACATCCCAAGAAAGTGACGTTTTGGCTTTTCCAACGTTCATGTTGCTCCACCAACCGCCAACAAGCGCATGTTTTCTCCGGACCAAACAAAGGCCCAACGCGGACCGCCAATCCATCAAACGGCTTCTCGCCCGTTGCATGGATAGCGCGACGCACTGGGCAGAGACAGCACATAGCCAGGCGATCATGACCGATGTTCGCTTCCTTGCACCTGCAATTGCGGTCTGAGACAGCCCTGGAAGAGACGTGCGACGCTTTCGACGCCTTCCTTGCCCGAACACCTACTCTTCGTCGTCTGTTCTTCCCTGTGCCTGTTCCTGCTGCTGTTGGTCCCTTCGACAGCGACGAACTGGAGAACATGGCCGAGAGAGCTCTCACTACGCCGGACCTGCAAAACTACCAGAGCACTGCGAGTGCTCCCAGTCTGAGAAGCAGACAGCCAGCGGAAGCAATGCAGAGACCGCAGTCGTCCGATGGGGACGCCGGGAATGTGAAGGTCGTGGTAAGAGTGCGGAAGTTCATCAAGAGAGGTAGGATATCCTGGGTACACACATATATTCTTGTCTGATCTGTTTGCTGATAAACACTCGCAGATTACGAGAAGCAGTCGAAATGTATCGTCCAAATGACCCCAGCGCAAGAGACGAAACTCCTCGTGCCAGCATACGCGTCGGAGGATATGAAGAATAGCAGAAAGACATACGAGGAAAAGTCGTTTACTTTCGACAAATCGTTCTGGTCACACGACGAATCTGATCCACACTTCTCCGGCCAGGAAGATGTCTACAACTCGTTTGGAGAGGACTTTCTGGACCACAACTTTGACGGATACCACACATGCATCTTCGCCTATGGACAGACAGGCAGCGGAAAGTCGTACACCATGATGGGCACGCCGTTCGAGCCAGGCCTGATACCGAGGACATGCAGAGGCTTGTTTGAGCGAATCGACATGGAAGAGAACAGTGCTATAACATACAAGGTTCACGTCTCCTACTTCGAAATCTACAACGAGCACGTCAAGGACCTCCTCACGCCAAAGACCAACTCGCCAAATTATCTAAAGATACGCGAGTCAAAGAGCGACGGTGTATACGTACAGAACCTCACCGATGAGCCAGTACGCAATTACGAAGACATCGAGCGCCTCATGAAGGTCGGCGACATGAATCGCACCACGGCCAGTACGAAGATGAACGATACCTCCTCCCGCTCCCACGCGGTCTTCACCCTCACCCTCAAACAGATCCAGCACGATCTCAGCTCCGACAGCACCATTGAGCGTCTCGCACGCATGCGTCTAGTCGACCTTGCCGGCTCAGAGCGAGCCGGCCGCACCGAAGCCACAGGCCAACGCCTCCGCGAAGGAGGCAACATCAACCAATCCCTCACCACACTCGGAAGAGTGATCGCCGCCCTCTCAGACCCCAAACGCCAGGCCGCAAGCCGCAAAAGCATGCCGCAGAACCAATCCCGGCGCCGCGCCGAGATGGTCCCCTACCGCGACTCGGTGCTCACCTGGCTCCTCAAAGACAGCCTGGGCGGCAACTCCAAGACGGCCATGGTGGCCTGCATCTCACCCACGGACTACGAAGAAACCCTCTCAACCCTCCGCTACGCCGACGCGGCCAAGCGCATCCGCACCAAAGCCCACGTCAACCAGGACGCCGTGTCGGCCGCGGAGCGCGACGCCAAAATCGTCGAGATGCAAGAAACAATCAAGAACTTGCAAATGTCGGTCAACGCGGCGACGGTGCGCAAGCGCGACGAGGCCGACCGCGCCCGCGACGAGCTCGAGGACTACCAGCGCCAAGTCACCAAGATGCAGCGCGCCATGGAGGAGTCGCGCGCCGTCTCCGACGTCAAGATCCGCGCCCTCACCATGGAAGTCGACGAGCTACGCCCCGCCAACGTCGCCCTGCAGGGCGAGATCGAGTCCCTCCGCCGCCACCTGGCGCTCGCTGTGGGTGAGCTCAAGAACCCCATCGTGCTGCCCAGGGAGTTGCAGGCGGAGAACTACGATGCCACGGACGATGAGATGGAAGGCTCTGACAGCGGCGTTGGGGATAGTGCGTCCGACTCCGATGACGATGGCTTCGACCATGGCACTTTCCAGGATGATGTCGATGAGCTGATGAAGGATCTGGGCTTGTTCAAGAAGAAGATGGCGGATGACAAGTTGCGCTGGGCCATGCCTGCTTTTAGGGCGGAGGATAGTGGCGAGGAGGCATGAGATGTTCTTGAGATTGGAAGGGAATGTGGAATTTTTGAAATGCGTTTTTGGTTTTGTAAGCGAAGATTGATCGTTGAGGCATAGCGGGCGTTTTTGACTTAGATTTCCTTTTTCTTTTCTCTCTTATTGTCTGAGAAGATCGACGAAGACACAGCTCATCCTCCTTTATGACGGCGTAACGACGGCGTTCAAACGTGACTCCGATACCCAGAGTCGTTGGCGAATAGATAGCTCGACCTACACAATCCTTTATTACACCAGTCGCGTGGAGCAATTTCCTTCTTTGAAACCCAAAGCATCTAACATCAACATCAACAAAGGCAAGCAAGTAAAGATTTGTGTCTGTCATCAACAAAAGCGCCTGAACACAGCAGACCGCATTCCCATGTTCTATACCTATACAAATGCCGCCTAGAAACAGACCTGGACCGGTAGGAGTCGAGTGTAATGTACCTAATAACGTGTTTTGCTCCTTCTTCCTTTCATGAGCCCTTTCCCACCTCCCCCAACGAAAAGACGCCGCGCTATGCCTGTCATTGCCACATCCAGTCCCATCATCGAATAAAGATATTCCACAAGAACCCCATCCGCATGCGAAGACACCCCACTCTACTGCTGCGCGCACTGTGCGCCTGCAGGACCATCCTCGTCATCATCCTCCCACTCGCCTCCAGCGCGAGGGTCGTCGCTGCCAGCACCAAATCCGTCCATATTGGGCACGGTGACGAAGTCGACCTCGTCGACCACCTCCGGCGTCTCGCCGGGCTTGGCCTCTTTCTGCTGCGGTTTGGGCAGGACGTCGCGCACCTTCTGGATCGCGGCCTCGTCTTTCAGCCAGCCGTCTTCGGGGAATTTCACGTTGATCACGAGGTACAGGTCGCCCTTGTGGTCGGATCGCTTCAGGGGCATGCCCTCGCCGGGGACCTTGAGGATTTGCTCCGGGCGCAGCACTTGGCCTGCTGGCTGCACGATGTTGAGCGCGATGCCGCGGCCGTCCAGGTGGCGGACGACTGTGCGGTTGAAGCCTGTGAGCGCTTCGGCGAGCGTGATCTCAATCTCGGCTTGCAAGTCTGAGCCTGCACGGTGGAAGGTCTCGTGCGCTTCCTCGACGAGTTCGAAAACGATGTCGCCCGCCTCCTCGTCGTCGGGGTCGTGATCCGCCTCGCCGGCCAGGATGATCTTCTCGCCCTCCCTGCTGCCGGGCGGAATGTAGAGTTCCAAGATCTTCTTCTGCTTGATCGTCCTCTCGCCCTTGCACCTTTTGCACTTGTCCTTGTCCGCGTAGAACTTGCCCCTCCCCGCGCACGTCGAGCAATTCACCGTCTCTTGCGTCACCAGCCCGGGGCCCACGGGCCTCATCCTCGTTTGTGATCCGCGGCCCTTGCACGTGTCGCACGTCTTCGCCTTCGCCTTCTCCTTGCCTCCGCTACCGCTGCAGTGCGAGCACAGCACGTTCTTGGTGCTGGCAAACTTCGTCGTCTTGCCCTTGTAGAGCTCCTCCAGCGAAACCTCGTACTGCTGCATCTCAGGCCTGCCCTTCGCCCTCTTCTGTCCGGGTCCACCTGGTCCGCCGCCGCCGAAGGATCCATGCATGCCTTCGAACCCTCCGCCCATGCCGCCGAACATCTGCGCCAGGATGTCGTCGAGGTCGGGCCCGGCGCCGCCGCCCATGCCGTTGCCCTTCTCGAAGGCCGCCATGCCGTGCTCGTCGTAGAGGTCGCGGCTCTGCTCATCGCTCAGGATCTCGTAGGCTTGCGATACGGCTTTGAATTTCTCGTCGGCTTCTTCGCGCTGCTCATCGGGTACTTTGTCGGGGTGGGATGCGAGTGCGGCCTTTGGAGGAGGTGGGTGTTAGTTTGTTGCGCTTTCGTTTGTATGCGATGCGATGCCGCGTGGTGGTTGATTTACTTTGTGGTATGCTTTTTTGATTTCAGCTTTGGTCGCGGAGCGCTCGATATTGAGGACCTCTATGCATGTTAGTGATGTTCTTCAAGAATAGAGCGCATCAGATAAGGCCTACCGTAGAGGTCTCTTTCTTCGGCCATGCTGGAAGTGAGGTCGTGAATGTGTAGAGGTGAGGTTTTTTAGGAGCTCAGGTGGCAAGGAAATGCGATAGGCCCTTTGCCTGCGAAGAAGGTGGATGTGATTGTCAAGAGGTGAAGGTGATGTATTAGGCAAGTAAGGACAAGGATGTTTTCCAATTCTCTCTTGCAGTAAGCAGGCGCGGCAGGGCTTTGAAACGAACTTTTGTCCGGCGACGAAGCCGGGGATAAACGGGGCTTGGGAGGTTTGCGCCACCAAGCGTGTCTCTAACATTGAACAACAACTGAAGAGACGAATACTGTGAACAGACGACATAACACTCTTACTTCTATGAAAGCCACGGCACTGTCACGTGCGACCGATTGGGTCTGCCCGTCATGTGTCAAGAGCGCCTTTGGTCAGCGCGTGGCCCAGCAATACAGAGGCCGTATCATCTGGAAATCATATACAAAGAGGAACTTTGCCTCCTCGGTCGCGCGAAGTAAGGATGCAATAGCACGTGACGGCAAACTGCCCGACTACCCTGCAAGAACTCGCTTTGCTCCATCTCCAACTGGATATATGCACATTGGAGGGTTGAGGACGGCGTTGTTCAGCTACCTCCTGGCCAGGCGAACCGGGGGCCAATTTATCCTGAGAATCGAGGATACTGATCAGGTAAGTCGATGTTGTGTTCAGCCAAGTAAGCATATCGAGTCTGACTTGCGCAGAAAAGATTGGTTCCCGGAGCCACAGATCGCCTGTGCGAAGACCTACAATGGGCCGGTCTGCAATGGGATGAAGGCCCTGGCGTGGGAGGCCCGAATGGCCCTTACTGGCAATCAGAACGCAATCATCTCTATCAAAAACATGCCCAGGACTTGCTAGACGAAGGAACCGCGTACCGATGTTTTTGCACACCGCAGACTGCAGGCGCTGGTTCCGCTGCTTTCGTGACCTCCGGCTGTTACCAGGATTGCTCGCATATCTCCTCGTCCGAGGCCGCGGAGCGAGCAGAATCTGGCACCGAAAAGTTTACCGTACGCCTCAAGCAGCCTGAAAATGTACACAAGCGTACCTATCCAGACTTGATCTACGGAAAAATCAAGCGACTGAAACGAAGCCCTGCCGCCAGTGCAGGTGATGACGAGAGCTCCCTAGACGCTGCAGACACGATCTTGCTGAAATCGGATGGAACACCCACTTACCACTTCGCCAACGTCGTGGATGACCATCTCATGAAGATCACCCATGTCATCCGTGGCACGGAATGGATGGCTAGTACACCACTTCACTACGACCTCTACACCGCTTTTGGATGGGAGCCTCCCGTCTTTGCGCATGTCGGCCTCCTGCTGGACAAGGACAAAGCCAAGCTTTCCAAGCGTAACGCGGACATTGCTTTGGATGTCAAGGGCTTGCGCGAAGAGCATGGCGTGCTCCCCGAAACGCTATGCAATTTCCTCACCTTGCAAGGATGGAGCAACCCGAACAAAAACGACGTTATGACCATGGACGAGCTCGCACAGAGCTTCGACCTCAAATTCACAAAGGGCAACACGATGGTGCTGATGGAGAAGCTGTGGTATCTGCAGAAGAGCCAAGTGCAACGCCGCTGCGAAGAAGCCCGCAATGGCAACAAAAAGGCCCTCAGCGACCTCGTCGAAAAAGTCACCGAAGCTGCCGCGAAGGAATACCCTGATGCCCTCGCGAAGCATGGCTCTAAAGCCTCCCTAGCGCAATACTGTCGCAACATCCTCCTGGCAGACGACAAATCCTACCAAACCGCCGACCAATTCGTCCAGCGTAACTGGTACTTCTTCAACTACGACCCGGAGTCCCACAACTCCGCAATTCCACCAAGCACACCCAGCACCAGCGGTGATAGCGTCCCCTCCCCCTCAGCCCTCCAAGACCTAACCACCACCCTCCTCCGCACCCTCTCCCCCACGCGCCCCTACCTCAACTCGCCCTTCGAAAAGCACCCCTCCGCAACCACAAAATCGGAATCGTCCACGCCCGCCCGCCCACAGACCTCGAGCGCGCCAGCGCCAGAATCCACGCCCACCTCAACGAAGCCATCTGGCGTCGCGTGCTGGCCGATGCGGATCACAAGCTCCCTGAAAGTGTGCAAGTGCCTTTCACGGACCGGGCGATCGACACCCCGGCGTTTTTGAAGGCTGCTGTGCCGGATGATGAGGGGAAGAGGGAGGTGGTGGCGAAGGCTTATAAGGAGTGGCAGAAGGGGGTTATGAGGTTTTTGAGAGAGAGGTTGGCGAGTGGAACGCCGGGGCCGGGCGTGGGCGTGCTGATGGCTGTGTTGGGGTGGAGGGAGTGTTGTCGGAGGTGTGGTGTAGAGTTTGCTGGTGGGGAGGAGGAGGAGGGTGGGTGGTGATGTGATGGTATGTTAGTGAGTGTTATTTTGTTTGTTTGTAAGATAGATTTGATGGACCATGGGATATGGGGTTGTTTGTTTTGTAGTCCAATGTAAAGTTTAGGAAGTGTAAGATTACTTTTCTCCAGGTCTTTCGTGTCTCTTACATGGCTTCTACTTCACGCTTGCCGCCTTCACCTGTCCCAGCAAATATAACTCGAAAACCAAGCCGACCACAACGACGCTTCCGCTTCGGCACACCTCGATCTTTTATGGGCACCATCAAGCAACAGCACACCAATGCCAGATCTAGCTCTCCATCAACCTCTCCACTCAACCTACCAAATCAATCATCAACTACTACACCCTCCCACCATCCCCAGCAACCTCCCTCCCCAACCCCTCCCACCCTACCAACCTCCACACCTCCCCAGTAAACCACTCTCCAACCTCTACCTCTTTCACTCTCGGGACCGGCACGGAACCAAGCGCTGCTCCTCCTGGCGTCCGCAGGCAGTTGAGCAGGAGATCACTGTCTTCTTCAACCCCTTCCGTGCCGAATATGCCGGTGACGAGCGTGTTTTGCAGACGCTGCTTGGCTAGGAGGGAGAGGGTGGGTTTGCTTGCGTTGTTGGGTTTTGAGGCTATTTTGGGGTTGGGTTTGTTGCTTGGTTTCTTGGAAGCGGGTTCGAGGAAGGTTGAGCTCAGGGGAAGGAGTTGTTTGAGGAGGTAGATGAGGTAGGGCGCTTCGAGTTGGGCTTGTCGAGGGGGGAGGGGGTTGAGGTTTTTTTTGTGGGCTTCGCCTCCTTCGCCGGTCTCGTCAGGTGTGGTTTCGCTTGGATTTCTTCCGAGATGCTGGCGCCGCGAGGATGGGTGAAGGTGGCTGTGTAGATGTTCTTGCCGAGTTTGGACAGGACGCAGAAGAGGAAGCCTTCGAAGAGGTCTTGATGGGAAGGTTGTTTGGGGTCGAGGTGTTTGATGATGCCGCCGAGGAGGCTTGTGAGCATGTTCAGAGAGGGCGCATCTTTGATGTTGACTCGTGGCGGGCCTGCTTTTTTGGGCTTTTGTTTGAGAGGGATAGTCTTCGGATCGATTGATGAGCTGTCGTGAGACTCCTGTCTACCTTCATGGGAAGATATGACTTCGAGGCCGCTTATGAGTTTTTCGTACATGTTGACGATGGCGTATGTGACTTGTCCGGTTGCGGATTTGCTCTCGTCCAGGCGATGCAGTTTCTGAACCCTGCCAGTATCCCAGCAACGACTCTCCCAGCTGCAATCAGTGTCGTAGGCAGGCGGTCGCCAGTCGGAGAATCCGCTGAGCCATACTGGCCTAGAGCTCCAAGGATCATATTCGATATCTCCTCAGCGGCAGAGATCAGGTAGTGAGCCAGCACGGTCACCTCAACGTGCACACCAGGTTTGAAGCACAGCCCGATCTGATACAAAGAGCGCATGAGCGCGTCGCCTGCGCTTGTCAGCATTTGTCACAACACCACCAGCACCCACTCAGCGAGATGGAAGGCAGAAAGAAGAAAAGCAACTTACAACCCTCCCCCTCCCCCTCAATCTCCTCAACCACGACCTTCCCCAACAAGACCTCCCTCCTCTCCGTCCCATCTCTTCTCGGTTTCTTTCCATCCCTCTCAAAATAAATCACGCTCTCCCCTCCCTTTTTCCTCTTCCCAACACCACCGCCACCACTACCAGTACCAGAACCGCTAGCACCAGCCTCGGCCTGCGCCAACTTCCCCCTCAAGCTCTCCACCTCCCTCACCGCCTCGATCCTAGCGCTTTCCGCAACGCGCAAACTTTCCTTCGCCCGCTCGCTCTCCGCTCTCCAGAAGGCTGAGCGGTCTAGGTGGCGGTATGCGGCGCTGAGGGCGTTTTCGCGTCGGCCGGGGGCGGTGTGGTTGGTGAGGAGAGTGAGGTAGGCTGTGGGTTTGATTGTTAGTTGGGGATGTGGTGTTGGAGGTGGTGTGAGGGCGGGTGTTTGTGGGTGGGTGGCTTGTGCAGAAGTGACTTACCTCGGACGGATAGGTCGGGGGGTTTGGAGGAGATGATTGCGGCGGCGAAGGCTAGGGTGCGGTCTGTGGGGAGGGGGTGGGACATGGTTGCCTTATTTTTCCTCTTGCTTCTTTATGGGTTGCATGCGCATGTGTGATGACTGCTTCCAAACGAAGTCGTAGCCTGTGAGGACGTGAGACGAAGTTGGAGTGAGGTTGGATTTGGGTTTGTGATCTGAGTGAGGGAAGGTGCTACTTTCGCATGCCTTCCTCTCCCACGAGTAAGCTTGAATCGACTTCAACTGCCAACTTGAGATGGAATTTGCTCAGTGGGTGATAATATCTCTCCTGGTGAAGTCTGTTCTGATGATACCAGTAGCTAAACGTAACATGCGCAAGAAAACCAAAAAATGCAAAATCTCAACTAAAATCAAAATTGAAGTCATTCCCTCCACTCTGATTCTCATTCCCGCTCATGTCAAAAGTCAAATCCAGAAAATCGTCGAAGGTGGTGTCTCTCTGGCCAGCATTGTTCTGCTGATCGCCGTCCGTGCCTGTGCCGGTGTTCTGCATTTGACTGCCCGGATTGGCCGTCGCATCGGTGGTGAACAGCGAGCTGAAATCCGCGTCGTTGCCCGCGTTGTCGTTGGCGTAGTCTTGCAGTCCCGGCAGCAGGGCGGATATGTTGTCGTTGTCGTTCGAGGCGTCTGCGGTGAGACCTGCGCTGAAAGAGTCGAAGTCGAATTCGGCGTTGAGGTCTGCGGAGGTGCTGAAGTCGGGTCCGTCGCCGGTCGAGCCGTCTGCTCCTCCGGCGCTGGCGGGGTCGTTGAACAGCGAGTCCAGGTCTTCTGTGTTGCTGAAGGTGGCTGTGTCGGGTGCTTTCTCGTCGGTGGATTGCTGGGCGTTGGTCTGTCCGGCTGAGGTCGTGTCGAGGTTGAGTTTTGGCTCGGTGGATGCTGGCTCGTTGGTGTCCGGTTTCTTGTCGTCGCCTACTGCTTGCTTCTTTGCTGCAGGCTCAGAGTTAGTTCCGTCCTCGAGTGATGGACTTGATCTCTTCTTCGGCGATGGCGTTGGTGAGGGTTTCTTTTCTTGAGTAGGCTCTGGCTGTGGTGGCGCCGACTGTTCAGTGGCGGCTGCAAGAGGCTCTGGTTTAATCGGTTGTCCCTCTTTCTGCGAAGACTTCTCGGTGATGGCATTGTCGCTGTTCGATGTTGATGTAGGCTGTGGCGCGGCTGGAATGCCTGATTTGCCCCGTGCTACAGCGAGGTCGCGGCGCATGACCGCTTTGGCAAATTGCTGCATTGGGTTTTAGTCACGGTCTCAATTCGTACATCTTGAAATCAACATACGAGTTCTTCATCGAGTACATCAAGAGCTTGATGGAAGCGATTGTGGGAGACTGGGAGCTGCTGTTTGAGGCGAGATGCGCGCGCGAGAGCAGCTTCGGGATTGGTGTTATTCGCGGCAACGAAGAGTCTGCCTGTTTGCTCGAGCTGTTCTGAGTTAGTGATGTAATAGTTTAGAAGATCAAGAGTGCTCACAATCAAATTGACCTCGCGCTGCAAGGCATCGAGGGCTTGTTGGGGTGTATCCATGGCAAAGTGCAGGGATGGTATAGGGGTGGAGGTGGAGGTGTTCTGCTGGGATGATTGTCGAGGGGAGTGATTAGGCAATAGATGAGGGAATATTGATTTGGGTCATTTCATGAGATAGAAAGACGAGGTGTAGCTGCTCGGAGGGCTCACGCTGGCTGAATCGGAGTGTATACCACCTCACAGCAACGGAGAAGGGCAACCATTTGCCTGGGTGGGGGCGTCGCTTAGGCGCGCGATCAAACTGCGAAAGCCGTAGAGTCACGTGATGCAATGTTTCTGAGCGGTCCACACACCTCTTGCCAGGTGGAGATTATCGACCTGTCAAATTATCTTGCCCTTAGCGATAGGGAAGGACTGCCGGAAAATGGACAAGGGTTTCTGATTGAACATTCCTGTCCGTATTACATCTCTCGATAGTCAAGAAGGATCGGTGCATAGATATCTATATATTCTTACATACCACTACGGCACGCGACAAGGCGAGAGAGCAAGCACAGCAAAAACCGTTGGCTATAGCTAACCGGAAGGCAAGCGACTGGGACGTGCACACCTTGCCAGGATCTTCCCAAGTCTTGTCATGTTCAGGTGTCAAGTCCAAGGCAAGGATTGACTTTTGGATCGGCCCATTCCGCCTGTTAGCTGGTCCCTGACCCGCAGCGCGAAAGGTGGAAGCTGGCGCTGGCTCTCTCTCTTTCAGCTGTGCTGTGCTGTGCTTGCCGCCGGGGCTTTGCGTAGTAGTTCTGTGTTAGTTTGTCCTCTCTCATCACTTGACTTGACATACCTCCGACATCTCTACCTCCACCCCTCACTCCTCTTTCTTCCCTCTTCCTTCGACAACAAGATTCCTTCGTCGTCTCTTTCGTCGTCGTTGTTTCCTGCATCTCCTTGTCTCTCTCGTCGTCGTCTCTCGTCCTTTTCCAGCGTGCGTTTTCTTCTAATTACGCCCGCCTCTCTTCATCATCAACATCCTCGAAAAAACTCCTTTGCCGGTTCGCATGCCCTACCTTGCCTTGCCTTGACTTGTCCTCCTTCTACTGCTGTCACTGCTGCTGTTACTGCTGCTGCTGCCACTCAGCTTTGCTCCGACAAAACACATCACGAGTCTCTTTACTTACACTCTTTCTTCTCTCCCACAGGTTTCTTCTTTCCTCCCTGCTTGATCTGATCAGCGCGCGCATCAGCTAGCAATTCGAGCCTGTTGCATCTCTTCAATCTGTTCGTCTCCCATCCTTCCTGCCTGCCGGGTGCCATCCCACGCACATCCTCCGCCTCCTCTTCTTCCTTCACTCGCCTAATTTCCTGCAGTCAGCTCTCCCGAGTCAGCTTTGCGCCTTCCTCACATCCTCTCCCGGACCAATCCATCACCATCACAATGGCCGACAACACCGCCACCTCTGCCCCTCAGTTCTCCATGCCGCCGCCCATGCCCGGTCAGGCTGGCTTCGAGAACGGCAATGGCCAGGGTATGCCTTCCCAGCCGCCGCTCGGCCTCAACATCCCGCAGAACAACAACCCGCTCCCCATGGACATGTCTGATGCCAACGGCCTCGACGGCATCTCTTCCCCCATGAGCGCCGGGGGCACCATCAGGCGCGCCGCTCCCGAACCCAACAAAAGAGCTCTGTACGTTGGTGGCCTGGACCCCAGAGTCACCGAAGAGGTCCTCAGGCAGATCTTTGAGACCACCGGACACGTGCAGAACGTCAAGATCATCCCGGACAAGAACGTAAGTCAATCTTGCATAACCTTCACCCACATGCTGCAGTGAGCGACGCACGTGAATTGGGTGCCTGCATGCCCATTTCATTCCAGCCGTTCTCAGTCACCTCACCTGTTTGGAAGCTTCCTGCGAACACCTCTGCCTCCTCCCATCATCAAACAACCACACAAACAAAAACCACTCACTAACTCCCCATCCTTCTCTCCAGTTCCAATCCAAGGGCTACAACTACGGCTTCGTCGAGTACGACGACCCCGGTGCGGCTGAGCGCGCAATGCAGACCCTCAACGGCCGTCGCGTCCACCAGCAGGAGATCCGCGTCAACTGGGCTTACCAGTCAAACACCGTCACCAAGGAGGACACTTCCAACCACTTCCACATCTTCGTCGGTGATCTCTCCAATGAAGTCAACGATGAGGTCCTCCTCCAGGCCTTCTCTGCCTTCGGCACCGTCTCCGAGGCCCGCGTCATGTGGGACATGAAGACCGGTCGCTCTCGTGGCTACGGTTTCGTCGCTTTCCGTGAGCGCAGCGATGCCGAGAAGGCTCTCTCCAACATGGACGGCGAGTGGCTCGGATCTCGCGCCATTCGCTGCAACTGGGCCAACCAGAAGGGCCAGCCGTCGTACTCCCAGCAGCAGGCTATGAGCCAGATGGGACTCACTCCGACTACCCCCTTCGGTCACCACAGCTTCCCCACGCAGGGCGCCAACTCCTACGAGATGGTCGTTCAGCAGACTCCCGCTTGGCAGACCACTTGCTACGTCGGCAACCTCACTCCCTACACCACTCAGAACGACCTCGTCCCGTTGTTCCAGAACTTTGGCTACGTCACCGAGACTCGCTTCCAGTCTGACCGTGGTTTCGCCTTCGTCAAGATGGACACTCACGAGAACGCCGCCAACGCAATCTGCCAGCTCAACGGCTACCAGGTCAACGGTCGTCCGTTGAAGTGCAGCGTAAGTCAAAGTCGAGCTCTTATCAAGTTGTGTCATGTCACTAACACTCCTCACAGTGGGGCAAGGACCGCCCGCCGACTGGCGCTGGCTTTGACCAGTCTGCTGGTTTCCCTCAGTCCGCTGGTGGCTTCCAGTCCGGTTACCCGCAGAGCCCGGCCGCTTTCTTCCCGCAGTATGGGCAGGGTCCGAACCCGATGTCTCCTCAGCAGGGTGAGTCTTACACTCCAGTATCACGTCCAAGACCATATACTAAAGCTGTCACAGCAACCTCTCCCCTTGGCCAATTCGGCAACCAGCCTCCTCCCGGTTCCTGGCACGGATCCACCCCGTCCGGCGTTCAGCCCGGCATCGGTGGCTTCAGCATGGCACCGCAGAGCGCGGGTGGCTTCGCTGGCTCGCAGTCCGCCGGCGGTTTCATGGGGCAGACTCCTCAGGGCCAGGCGCCCTTCGGCCGCGGCTTCGGCGGCGGCTACCAGGGCTAGAATCCCTACGATTACACCGACGACCTTCACGGCAAATCATCTTCCAAGTACTGGGCCACTGAGAAACCCCAACGCTGTCACTTCAAGGCTTGAATGTGCGGTATGACACCAGTTTGTGTGTTATTGGGCATGGGGCTACTTTCTGTTGTTGGTGTTTGACTTTTCCCCCTCATCAAAAAACTTTGCTGCTGTTTTCTTCTTCCTCCAGCGTGTGGCTCTGTACTTTTGCTGTTTGCTTTTTCCACTCTACTACTCTTCAAGACTTGGACTTCTGTCTTCCCCTGTTTTCCTGTTACTGATGCTGCTGATGCTGCTGAATGTGAATGATAATGGGGATTTTCTTCTTCTACTCAAACTTGCGTGCTTTTACCCGTCCCTTCTCGTGCTCTTCCACTTCAACAAAAATTGGCTTCATTTTCCTTACTTCATTTTCCTACTCATCCTCTGCTTCTTCTTCTTCTTCTTCTCCCCTTTCCTCCTCTTCAGCTTCTTCTCTTCTCTTCCTTTCCTTTATCTGGATACCCACCCACCATCACCTTTGTCCCCTTTTCCCTTCTTCACAAAACCTTCCTCACCCAGCTCGGAGAAACTGCAAAAGCGAACCGAAGCGAGACCCGGTTGCTGTTCGATTTGATTTTTGAGATTGCTGTTCTTCTTTTATTCGACAGACCAACCAAAAAGCTTTTACTTTACTATCCTTCACTCCCTTGCTTTCCTTCCTACCTTCCTGCCTACCCTATGGTCTCATGCTCGTCCAGCTCTCAATGAACGCTGATGAGGGTGATTTCTTCCCCCCCACCCCAATGTCGATGTCGATGTTTGGGCTTCGCGTATTCGTGTGTGCTGACGTGTCTGCTCTGATACCGCGGTTTGCTCTGAGATCTCTCTGTGCTAGTTCTGTGTTCTTTGGTCACGAGAGATAGAGAGAGGGATCAATGTCGTCGTTTTGAGCTGCTGAGGTGTTCCGTCAAGAAGGCATTGCTGAGTGGTTTTCACGGATGTGAGTATACTTTGTTTTATTACTGTCGATTTTCGATTCAGTTCATGGCTTTGTTCCTGTCTCTGTTTGTCGTATGGTGTTTTCTGGTTTGGGGAATGATGAGATGTGATAAGGGGAGAATGAACGAATGAAGTAGAGGTACGGACTGTTTGACTATGTGGTATTTGTTAGAGGGTTTTGTTCTTGCTCTCGCTTGGGATTTGGCATTTGGACAATAAGGCGGCTTGGTTTGTGCTGTTTTCGCTGCCTTTCCCTTTCTCTCTTTAGCGCGCGGGAGTGAAGGCAGAAATGGCATGGAGTAGAATACAAGAGAAAAAACATGATTCATGTGTATCTGTATATACAAGAGCTGATTCCCCTTCCATGCATTCATGCCATCCCTCCACGCCACCGATACTCCAACACCCCTCACTCTCATCACAACCCTTTTCTCCGCCGTGCAGTAAGAAACCACTCTACGCAACATAAGAATACCGCCCATCATCCTCCCTCTCCATATAATCCTTCTCGATCAACCGATCAATATTCTTCTTGATATCCGCCACCGCGAGCACACCCCTACTCATCGTCGCTTTGATCACCTCGCTGACCAGCTCCGAGTGCCCGATCGTCTTGCGGCTCTTCATGATGCGCACGATCGCCGCCTGCGCTTCGAAATTGCGGTCTTCTTGCACGCGCATGTGCGTTTCTTTGTTTTCTTCTTTCGTCTCTTTGAGTTGCACTTGGTTGATTTTCACGCGGTATTTGGGGTGCGTGAAGGTCGGGTTGAATGTGAATGTGTCTGTAGAGGAGATTTCTTTGCCTTTGGGGTGTTTGGTTAGGGGACGCAGTTTGGCGCATGCGAGGGATTGGAGTGTGCGTTTCACTTCTTGTTCGGCTGGGAGGGTGTTAGTTGGGATGTCTTGTGTGGTTGGGAGGATTCTTTGGGGGGTCTAGGTAAACTTACGCAAACCGGTTTCGGTTAAGATGTGGGAGTAGGTCAGGTGCTCGCCTTCTTCCACCGCGTTGAACAGCAGCAGCACAACAGCCTGGAAACTTGACACCACGAGTTCCTTCGTCGTCTTTCCGAACGTTGCACGCATTTGGCAGTGTGCGAGAGCGTGCTTCCAGTCTAACTTCCTACCACTGTGTTTGCTCTTGTAGTGCAACTCAAAATCATCAATCGCCTTCTTGACATTCGCGGGAATGACCACAGGAATATCCGGGTAAGTCGGCCAGGCTGCGGAACTGAGGATGTTAACATTCAGCTCAACGCCCTTGCCTTTAGTGTACCCTTCACGATCTTCAAGACGCTGCTTGTATGACTGCATTTCCTCGCGCGCGAGCTCCACGTCCTTGAACATCTGCTCCAAGTTCTGCGTGAAGCCACTGCCGCACTCAGTCTTGAGTCTTGAAAGCATACTGCGTTCGGCGTCTGCACTTGCGCTACGTCCCATGAGGAGACGACGGGCCAGGTCTTTCTTGTAGAAGGCTTCGAAGACTGCTTTGCCGTGCACGAAACGGAAGAGGTCGAGGACTTGGTCGAGTTGGATGTTGATTTCGGTGTCTTCATCCATCGCCTCATCGTCGTTGTTCTCCTCCTCGGCGGCTTTGGGTAGCTCGACGCCTTCTGTGATCGAGCTTCGCTTGGCTGTCAGAACTTCAGGGATTGCCTTTGCGCCTCCCCTGAGTAGCTGGTCGACGTATTTGGCAATCATCTCGCCAACCTTGGAGTTGTCTGTGCCCCATGTCGAGTCGCCCTTCTTCGTCTTGTTCATGAACGTTTCGAAACTTTCCCTCAAGCAATGACCGAGGTTCTCGTCACGCTGGAAAGCTGTCTTCCAGATTGCATCGAGTCGTCGCTTCAGGGAGAGAATGTGTATGATCATGTCATCGGCATCATTGGAGAAGACAATGCTCGTGCCAGTTTCCTCAACCCATTTCTCGAACGCTGGTCGTAGCTCATCCCCCAGACGCCTGCGGTTGAGTAATGAATACAGTGCGGTCAAATCGGCCACAGCGTGATTATCCAGAAGAGATCCCAGAGCTTTGCTGTCAGTGAGATACGCCTCCCTTCGCACAATCATATGTTGCTCAAGGAGAGAGAGCAAGTCTCGTCTTGTGCTGAGTGAAAGTGCGTAATCTTCACATCTGGCCATTTCCGTCGCAATGCATTCGTTGGCGAGCGCCACATACTCCGGCACGGTTTCCTGACTGCTCGTCCTCGTCGACCACTCATCAACAAACTCCTGGCTGTGACCTAAGAATCGAGGCTCAAAGCTTGCCGTGTATACTGTCAGCTCGTGGAACATCTCCACAGAGCGCCTGAAGAGGTCCTGGTCGGCACCTGATTGCTGCAAGCGCTCTGTCTCCACGAGATCGCAGGCACCTTCGACTATATGTCCCTTGAGCAAGTCGTGGTTGAACACAATCTCTCGAAAGAGCTTTGGAGTGAGATCGGCGAGACTCGTCTTGCTGGAAGACAAGAGGTACGATCGATCGAGAAAGAAGTAAATGGATCGGATGACGACCATCTGTTCCTTCCACCGAGCCCACTTAGCCAAAACAGCTGACAGAATTTCCACATGCGAGCCTCCAGACTTCGCCACAAGAGGATCCCGCATGTCCCTCTCGACATGCTGTCGACACCTGCTGTCCAGTCTGCTGTAGAGCGTTGACGCCCCACCCTGACGGCACACGTTCTCCACGCCGCGGTACAAGTCTTCCTTGCTGAAACCTTCCTGAACATCTTTGAAAATGAACGCCAGAGCAGCATCCAGCTGGCCCCAAATCTTCTCCAAGTACGCCTTGCTGTCCCATTGCGTGTTCGACTTGAGGTTCTTCACGACCAGTTTCTTCGCTCCGGTGGCGGGATTGATGCCTCCTCTTCCTTGGATCCGCGGCAGGGTGCCGTTTACTCGACGTGCTTGGGGAGTCGTGGGTGGTGAGCTCGCAGTGAGATCGATTGCGGCATTGCTGCCGTTCGTGGCGGGTGATTGGCGGGAGGAGGAGAAGTTGTACATGTCTTTCGACGCCAGCTGTTTCGGCAGTGGGGTTGATCGTGAAGGCGAGCTCGCGGCGGACGGCCGTGAGCGCTTACTAGTCGGTGTTGTAGCAGTGGAGGTATTGTATTCCTGCCCCGGCTGCAGCGTATGCTGGTGTTGTGACTGTCTTCCAGGTCCAGGCGGCGTGCCTTGCTGCTGCTGCTGCTGCTGCTGCTGGGCTCGTTTGCGTTTGCGGCTTTCTGGCGGCGAGGTTGGAGTCTCTTGCCGGGCTTTGGGCAGGCGGGATGCTGATGGCATGTGAGGAGTGATTGGTCAAGCTTGAGAGACTTGTCCAACTCACTGAATGCTGTGATGTGCCGTGTGGTGCTTGTTCGTCACTGCTGATGCTGCTGGTCTGCTTGTACGGGTAATCGTTCGGTTCGCGGAGACGAAGCCGATAAGACCTTATCGCCGACCGAGTGACGTGAACGAGACTTGTGAGGGAGAATGATGAATTTGACAAAAGTCGATGCGTGACAGATTGGGGAGGGGAAATGCATTCCATTAGAACTAACGACTTACGACTTTGCTGTTGAAGGTTTGAATTGATATTGGCAAAAATTACAGCATTGCTCTGAAATTGGCAAACAAATCTCATAATTAGAAGATCGAGAACATCAAATCCTAACTGCGAGGATGGCATCAACAATCCCCGTCAAGATCGAATTCACGTATGCACCACCCCATCCACGTCCCTTCTCTACCACTTCATAAAGAAAAACCTCGAAATCAAGTGACCTGACAACCACCCAGAGGCGGTCTGGAAATCCTCTTCTCCGGCCAACGCTCTCACAAAATCGCTCTCCCCTCTACCGATCCAGCCACAAATCAGCCCGCAAACGTGGGCTTCTTGATCAACTGGCTGTGCGGTAATCTCATGAAAGACCCGCGAGAGGATATGTTCGTGCTCGATGGGACGGTGTAAGTGGGACCTTGCGCTTGCTTTTGCTGATATTTTGGTTATATGCGTGGGGTTGTCTCTGGTTTTCTGTGATGGACTTTTTTGCTGACTGTGTTTCTTGGTATTTCAGACGGCCTGGCATTCTGGTCTTGATTAACGACGCGGATTGGGAGCTCGAAGGCCAGGAGGCGTATGAGCTGCAGGCTGGGGATGAGGTTGTGTTTGTTTCGACATTGCACGGCGGCTGAGTTATTGCGGCCTTCATGATTTTCTACATGTTTATGACTCATGCTCCATCAGAACCCACTACCCTGGCAGACAGTAAGCCATCTGGAAATCGAGGCTGGTTGCGACGAGTTGACAAAGGCTGTAATGTGCGTCGGTAGACTGGATGTGTACCCGCCTGGGTACATTTGCCGATGATCACGAAGACTTGGGAAGACCGGGGTGCGACAGGCAAAAGTGTGGCAAATACTCAGAGGGGAAGAGAGTTGAACGGTCAACAGTGAGAAAGGCCCTTTCACGTCTAATGAATTTCGATGTACATTTATTTCTCATTACTGACATCGGGGCCACTCATGACTAGATTAGTCTACACAGGGCAATCCCTTCTCTTGATACACGTTACCACCCAGGGTTAGATTCACGCGTCTATCAAAGTCCAAAGCAGTTGGCATAGTAGGTCACAGTGCTGCTCCAATCAGTGAAGATTTTGGTAGCGCCGACCTTCTGCGCAATAGCGTCAATGACCTTGTACTCATCACCGTCACGGCTGATGAGGTTGGAGATGCTGGAGTAGTAGTATCCACCACCTGCAATGGAGAGCGGACCAGAGCGCTCAAACGACCAGGTGATGATCTCAAGTCCAGCCTCCTTCGCTGCAATGGCGTAGCTGGACGGGACGATCTCGCCAGTCGCGTTGTCGGCCGCGACCAGCTGGTAGATGGAGGGTGCCATGATCTTAACACCGCGTGCTGCGAGGCCGGGCAGCGACGCGACTGCCTCTTCGTAGCCGTTTTCGCTCAGATCGGCCCGCTCGTCGAGGTACACGGCTTGCGCGCCGAACTCCGGATCGTTCTCCAGCCAGTAGAAGATGTCTTCGTCGAGGAAGGACTGCAGCCAGACGCGCTTGGGGTCGATCTCGTACCCCTTGAAGGTGTCGACGATCTGCTGAATGAAGGCTTCCTGCGTGTAGTTTCCTTGGAAAGGCATGGGGATCTCGGGCGTCTTGGCTTCGGCGGTGAAGTTCAGGCCGTACGCCTCGACCTGCTCGATTTGCTCCTTGAGGGACATGGGCTCTGCGCAGCTGTAAGAGTACATGTTGGTGCGCCAGTCGGGAGTGGTGCCGATGCGACCAAAATAAGGGCTTGAAGCATTGATGGAAACAGCGTCGAAGGTTGTTGCCTCCATCTCGGCGCAGAGGGTCTTGTATTCCGCCAGGGTGATGTCGCTGGTGCAACATTTCGCGCTGGCCTCGGTGCCATTTTCTGGATTGGCAGGGGTGAATGGCTCAGTGCATTTCGCGGCAAGCTCAGGCTTGCTTAAGATGTTGGTCGTATAGTGGAGATCGCAGTTTGAGTGGCGGCAGACAAGCTCTCTGTCTGAGGTGAACGAAACGTCACACTCGATGGTGCCTGTGTATGCGTTAGTAATATTGACACTATGATCTCACAAGCTTGTTCCATCTTACCAGCTCCCTCTCTCGCAGCCGCATCGTAACCCGACCTGCTGTGCTCAGGGAATTCCAATGGAGCACCTCTGTGCGAGATTGTGTATGGCGTGGTATACTTGGGCTCGTTCTTGCACGAGTCCAGCTTCTCTTTCAGAGGGCTATCTTCCATGTTGTCGACGAGGTAGTACGGACGAGGGCCGAGCTGTACGAGAATGCCGCTGCCATTGGTAGGGCCACCGTGGTGTTTACCATACTTGTGGCCCTTGGGGCCTTGTTTGCCGTACCTCGTGGGAGCGGGAACAGCAGCAGCCAGCTCGAAAGCTGCACTGACTGCGAGAACAGCAGTGATAGCGACCATGTTGACGAGCGAATGAATGCAGAACGAGCCGACGACAACAGCGAAAGACGAAGGGCGAACGAGAGGGTGAGAGAAAACAATCCTACCTGCAGCAGGGCGCACCCACCTTCTTGTACCTTGAGAGTAAGCCCGCAGACATCGGCAAACGCAGTCCGGTCAGTGGAGCTGTGGTGGTGAGCCTCGCCATAAGACTTTCTGCGGTGCATCCATGGCGCGCAGGGCTGGCGGAGTGCATGGTGGTATCGCAGCAGATGTATGGTCGGTCTCCGAGTTTATCGAGCTGGGACCTGCATTGATGACGATGCCGAGGCATATCAACGGATGAACAAGCGAACCTTGCAATGGTTAGGATTGGAATAAGCGTGCCGCCGGATTCCTAGCGTGACAGCATTGATACCTGCCTGTTATTGAGCTCCCACGTGCTAATTCAACAGGATTGCAGTTGATATTCCTCCTTATATCTTGGCTAGACTTAGCGAGATCAGGAAACGAGATTGCAAGATTGGTGCGGAATTCTCCAGTATCCAATGGCATATGTTCGTGCCACTCAATGGCACAGCATACTCTCTCTCATCGCTTTATCGACCCTAACCCCATTGACATTCGATCCCAGCCATCTTCAATGATGATCATCTCTGACCCCGCTATCAATGCCCCACTGTAAGGTAGCTCAATTCATGATTGACTTTACAGTCTGTCTCCCAGATATCCTAAGCAAAACATGCTCCTTTGCAAAATCGTTTGAATATCATATACTCACTGCTTCCGGCTGACATCTCTATTGATAGACCATAAAGCAGGTGTGTCTGCGGTTTGATTGTACGAGCAAATGGCAGGCTTCTTCCACATGTCGATCCTTGATACCAGCCGTGCCGCATGACGTGGAAGCATGCATGGGGAGGTGCCCATGTATTCCATGTATTGCATAAAGTACACAGCCCTCAGGCGTAAAGGCAGAAACAAGGCTGACACAAACAAAGCAAGGAGAGCTTCTATTTGTGAAGCCCACACAGCTCCAGAAGCCTTCACTTCCTCACCATTCACTGCAATAGTCCTCAGCTCAGAGCTTACGAACACAGCGTTACCACCACAAGCATTCTCACATGCTACTTGCCTCCATTTCTCACGCGCATCATTACTTTTCTAGCAGACATCTTCCATGGCGTTTCTATTTGACAAAGCAAAGCAGGCTCTACAAGATGTCGAGCAGACCGTCAAGCAATCCGTGGGCGGCAGCTCAAGTGAGCTCCCTCCTAATTTCCACGCCCACACCCACGCCACACCTGAATGCTCCGACCGAGACAAGCATCATATGCACCGCTTTCAATCTTTTGCACCACAACGTGAGGGCAACGATGCCAAATGGTACGTGGACGGCTGCTCGTACATGTGGGCTGTCAGCGTGGCGCTGGAGCAAGCGAGGGAGAGCATTTGGATCCTCGATTGGTGGCTTAGCCCTGAGCTATACTTGCGACGTCCACCGGCGCAGAATGAACAGTACAGATTGGATCGCATGCTGTTTGCTGCGGCCGAACGCGGTGTGAAGATCAACATCATTGTCTACAAAGAGGTCACGCAGGCCTTGACCTTGTCAAGCAGCCACACCAAGCACTGGCTGGAAGACAACGACAAGACTGGCACCATTAGAGTCTTCAGGCACCCGGATCACTTGCCGGATAAGCAGACTATGGCATCCTCGGTCCTGTCGAGCATCAAGCAGGCTGGATTGAACGCTGCCAAGCTTAGCCAACTCCCAGGCGATGCCCTCAAGGGTATATACGGCGTGGCTGATGGCAATGTCTTGTATTGGGCTCATCACGAAAAGCTTTGTCTGGTCGACGGTAACATTGCATTCATGGGTGGCCTCGACCTCTGCTATGGCCGATGGGACACCCACCAGCACAACATTGCCGACGCTCACCCCGGTGATTTGGACCAGATAATATTCCCTGGCCAAGACTACAACAATGCTCGCATCATGGACTTTCAAGATGTGCAACACTGGCAGAAGAACAAGCTAGATCGCAAGTTCAACAGCAGAATGGGCTGGTCCGACGTCAGCCTGTCCCTGCGAGGACCCATCGTCGAAGACTTGAAAGATCATTTTGCTCAAAGGTGGAACTTCATATACTACGAGAAGTATGCTGTTCGCCAGCGCGATGGGGTACACCCCTTGCCTTACAAGCCAAGCCGTGCTGGCATCATCGGTCACCCTTACCGTCAAGCAGAAGCTGGGGCCGAACCAGAGGGTGAAGGCCAATACGAGCATTTCCGACAACGCATGCACAGCCACTACCAGCGCGGCCAAGAATTGTTGAGAGAAGGTCGCGAACGAATGCGTGAGGGTCTACAGGGAGAGGACTCGGGCTACCCATCGGGACCGTTGGGAGGCATGCACTGCCAGATTGTCCGGTCTTGTACCCAGTGGTCTCATGGAGTACCGCTCGAGCACAGCATTGCGGATGCATACATTGATGTCATAAGAAAGTCAGAGCACTTCGTGTACATGGAGAACCAGTTCTTCATCACAGCGACTGATGAGCGGCAGAAGCCAGTGCAAAACCGCATTGGTGCTGCAATCGTGGAGCGGGTCGTACGTGCAGCCAACAACAATGAGGCATGGCAAATGATCATCAACATTCCAGCAGTTCCAGGATTCGCTGGCGACCTCAAGTCGGACGATGCCCTCAGTACCAGGGCCATTATGGAGTTCCAGTACGACAGCATTAACCGTGGCGGCTACTCCATCTACGAACAGATCGCAAAGGCAGGCGTTGATCCCATGAAGTACCTGCGCTTCTATAACCTGCGCAACTACGATAGGATCAACACGTCTTCTGCAATGGCAAAGGTCGAAGAACAAGCTGGTGTGGCCTACGACGATGCAAGGAGAGCTCATGATATCCGCTACGGCCAGACCGTAGATAGCCAAAACTACGGCCAGGAGTACGAAGGACAGAACCAAAGAGACTACCAGAGATATCAACAGGCTGCCCGACAAGTCTATGGCGAACGTGGTCAGAATCTCGCATCAGGCCGCTGGGACTCTATTGCAGAATGTTACATGCTTGGCGGCACCGACATTCGTAACGTTCCCTGGGAAGACGGTAGCACCAACGAGCTCGACGCTTTCGTGTCAGAGGAGCTCTACATCCACTCCAAGTTGCTCATTGCGGACGACCGAACCGTCATCTGCGGCTCTGCCAATCTCAACGACCGCTCTCAGCTCGGTGAGCACGATTCGGAAATAGCGGTGGTTCTGGAAGACAATCAGGAAATCCAGGCCACCATGGCCGGCCGACCCACTACAGTCAGCCGCTTTGCCACGCAGCTACGCCGCTTCATCTTCCGTAAACACCTCGGCCTTCTCCGCCCGCAAGACTGCACCAGGGAAGACACGAACCGGCTGCCCGTGGGCTTCGGCGGCCCGAACGAGTACGATTGGGGCTCGCACGAGGACCAAGCAGTGGAAGACCCGCTGTCAGACTCCTTCAACAGGCTCTGGAAGCAGACGGCTTACACCAACACCGCGGCGTTTGCCAAGGTCTTCCACCCGGTTCCCTTCGACGGCGTGCGCAACTGGAAGCAGTACGAAGAGTACTACGAGCGCTTCTTCAAGCCGGAGGAAGCCGAGGAGGCTGGCAAGGACACCGCGCGACCAAGCACGTGGAAGAACGGCCACGTGGTTGCGGAGGAGTTCGATCGTGACCCTCAGGTGGCGGTCGGGCAGGTCAAGGAGGAGTTGGCGAAGATTCGCGGCACGCTGGTGGAGATGCCGTTGCTTTTCTTGAAGGAAGAGGATATTGCGAAGGAGGGCTTGGGGTTGAATAAGTTTACTGAGGCGGTGTATACTTGAGCTCGATTGGACATGGGCTTTTGGTCTGGAATAGGGAAGATGAGTACAACTTCTTGGCCCAGAAATGTCGAAATTGTTTGAGTGAAGGCTTTCAGACGTTGGTCGAGCACTTTATGGAGTTATATCAGAATTGTGATGGCATCAAAAGTTACAATGCGTCAATTTTAGGTACAAACTCAATGGCATTGCACATGTGTTCACATGCGCTCAGCCCGATGTCCCAACCGTGGTGTGACGAATGAGGTGGTGGTTGCTGCATGACTGCCTGAGGCGGAAATCGGTCCAGAGCTTACCTCGCCAGGGTCCTGCCCTGCGCAACTTCACATGATTGCCTCGCTCACGCTGTCGAACAACTATCCAAACTTTTGTAACTGCTACTCCCCTCCCTGCGACACACGCATACACAATACATACGCACCCGAATTCTTCACATTTTGTTCGCATTAGTTCTACACCTCTCGTTTATCCCACAATGGCCTCGCGCGCCCAAGCTTTCAGGGACTGGGTCCTCAGCGAGGGCCTCATTACCACTGGACCCATTGACCAACTCAAGGACACGCGACTCATGATCGATGCCGAAGACTTCTTAGAAAACATCTTGACTTCACGCACCACACGCGAGCCTCTCCTTCCCGCGCTTGGAGGTCTACCTTTCGCTTTGAGGAAACACGTGGATGACCACATCGCCGCCTTTCAGGTGTCTAACATCACTCCGACTTTCATTTTCAACGGTCTCGATCTTGCCTGCAAGGATCGTGCGACCATCTCACGTGAGAGTAAACTCGCTGCGCGAAGCTTAGACGAGGCTTGGAGCCTCTACAGCCAAAGCAGAGCCGACGAGGCTGTAGCAGAGTTTGGCAAATCATGTATGCAAAGCTCATGCGACTGACGCTGGCGACGTGACTAACAAGCAACAGGCACATACAGTACCTACCACGTTCTTCGCTGGCTCGAGTCGCACCTTCAACGTCAAGGGGTTAGGATCCAGACTGCGCCTTACTCCGCCGCCGCACAAGCTGTGGCGCTCGACAACGAGAACTTTAGTGATGCAATCTTCGGCTCACAGTCTTGTCTTCTCTTTGGTGCTTCCAAGGTCGTCACGTCTTTCGATTTCGAGAACCAGCTCTTTTCTTGGGTCGAAAGATCAAAATGCATGGCCAAGCTGGCAATGGACGACGAGCAATTTCTGGACTTCTCCCTCATCTCTGGCTTGACGATCCTTGCGCCACCCACCGAGCTCGAGACTGCGCCCAACCCGATCCAGGGCGCCCGCGAACTGGCTACCCGTGCTGGTACTGTTGGCTTTGCGGCGTACGACAATTTGAACAAGGAGTTCTTGGAGCTTTTCAAGAAGGCAAGGACCGCCGTTAAGCACAGCGTGATTCTGGACGGCAAGGGCGAGATTGTGCTCACTAAGAATGACTTAGCAGCCGCCGACATGCACGAAGTGATCGGCCAGCGCCTCCCTGACGAAATTTACTACTATCTCTCCAGAGGAGTTGTTGGCCCCAGAATACTGAACTGGAGAACCAGAGGCGAAATTTTTGAGATTCCTCCACTTGACGGTGGATCATCGCCGGCGTACCAGCAGCTCGTGACGCAAAAGCTGGCTTCGCTACGTACCAGGACCATGGCACTCATCAACCCGATGCTCCATCGCTACTATCAGAAGAAGGACGTCGAGCTTGTGTCATGGCACAACGAGAACAACAAGCAGTCGCTTAATGTGCCGGATGTATCTGCGCCATTGCAGTCGGCTAACCGCTGGCGCGTGAAGAAGGAGGTTCTTGCTAAGATCTCCGACCCGAAGATTGACATCAGAGAGGAGCCGCTCCTTTTTGCAGTCACCCTCCTCTCCGACGACAAAACAGCCCAAGAGACTCTGACTCAGAAGCCTGGGGAGACTGCAACTCAGGAGCTTAGGGAGCCAAACGAGCTGATCGCTAACACTGTTCTGCGCTTCCTCGAGGACCGTGGCTATATTAACAATAACCACACTCTATCCGCTTGGGGTAAAGCTCTCAAAGCAGCGTTCGATCACGCGAAAGAGACTGGTTACATCTTTTCTGCCGGGCGTCGCTCGGAGGCGGCAGAGGCAATCTTCATGGCATTCGAGCTCCACAAGCTCGATGTTCTCAACACAAGCCAAATGTTCCCTGCCGACAAGTACCTGGGCGCTCCCATGCGCGGGTCGGAGACCGACAAGGCCTATACTCTTCTCCTCAGCAGGATTGCGTCCCTTGGCTCGTTCCAACACAAAGAAATCGGATTTACTGGTCCCCTTTCAAGGCACTTGCTCGGCTACCAGCAGGTCACCTGTGCTGTGCGCAGCAGTCTCCGTGACCTTTTGGAGGTTCACGCATTGAGCATGCTCGGTTCTGGTGCGGTGTCTCATCAGTTGAAGCCCACCGACTACTCGGATCTCGGCTGCAATCTCCCGTTCATTGAGAACCCCGACCTCGGTCTCAGTCTTGTCGTCAAGAGCTTCCTCGACGAACTGTCAAACGAGTCGAGCAAGCGCACTGACATCTCGCGCTGGTTCAACCACGCGTACGACGTCCCTCACGATTTGGAGAAGGCGTGGAAGATGTGGGGAGCGGTAGGTTTCCAAGTACCATGTCGTTCTGATTCGTTGTGCTAATATGTTTCACAGGTCAACGCTGGCATCCAAGCCGCTGACAGCGCGATTGTTAACAACGATACCAAGACGACTTTCAAGAATGCGGACGAATGGCTTGCGGAGAAGCTCAAGCAATCCAGCCCCATCGGCACTGCTGCTCAGCCCTAGGTGGGAGTATTGATGTGCAAAGCAGGAGAAGTGAGAAAGATCTTTGCTGCGGAGGCTTGAGGGCTGGGGCGGCCGCAGGGTGTGACTCGACTGTATGAGGGAGACATTTGGTGGGGGTGAATGTTGGGACGAGAAGACGCTTGTGTTGCCAGGACCAACGGGACAATCCCTCAGTGAAGCGAAAATGGGGCGGTGGGCGGTCGCTTGTAATAAGTTGTGTAGGTGGCTTCCTTCTGCCGTGTACTACATAGTTTAGCCCAATATGCTATCCCAGCCTGTTGAACGCCTCGCGTGTGACGCTTCTCAAAAACCGTCCAAATGCTCTATCGGCGAAGAGTTGAAACATCGCCGTTTGGCCTGACACCAACGCCAAATCGAAAGGTCTCTCGCCTTCAAACTATTTCTTCTGCTCCAACCCATAGCCGCCCTTACCCTCAAGGTTGGGATAAGTCTTGCCCTCAGTCTGGCCCCTTCTGGGCCCTCTCTCGGCCAAATCCTCCCTCAACCAATGCATCACCAACTGCCCAAGACGGCTATTGCCCTCAGCTCCGCCGTCATTCTTGGGCACCTCAAAGGACTCCATGGGACCCCACTTCTTCACCTTGCCCAGCGACATGTGCACGAGGTGCGTCGGCCAGTTTGCCAGGTTGTCGAGGATGTGCGTCGCGTACACGATCGTACACTCGCGCGACTCGGTCTCCTTCTTCAGGAAGTCCAGAAAGTTGTGCCGCGACAGCAGGTCCAAGTCGACCGTGATCTCGTCCAGCAGCAGCACGGTCCAGGGGCGCAGCAGGCCCATGACGAGCTGCACGCGCCGCCTCTCGCCGTCAGACACGGCGTGCAGGTGCCACGACAAATCCACGTCCAGGATCCGGATCAGCTCGTCCCTGCGCTCCGGGTAGGCGTCGCCGCCGACCGATCGAAGAAGCTCCGGCACCGCGATGTCGGATCGGACGATGGGGTTGAGAACCCATTCTAATCCCAGGTAGGTCACGCCCTCGAGGCCAGTGAGGAAGGGGTCTACGCCGCCGATGTCTACGGCGCCCGCCGGCGCCATGCGTTTGCCGCTCAGAAGGCGGAGGAGGGTTGTTTTGCCCGCGCCGTTCGCTCTGGGGATTTAGCACGGGTTTTTCTTTGGGAATGGATTGAGTCGTGGCTTACCACCAATGAGTAGGTTGCGAGAGCCTGCGGGCAGGTCGATGGAGATGTCCGTCAGGCCTGTGGTGCCGTCGGGGAAGGCGAAGGTTAGGCCATTCGTGGCAATGGTTGGGGAGGGCATTTTGATGAGATTTTGCTTGGTTGTGCTCTGGATTTGAAGTGATCGTCCTCTTCGATGAGAGGGAAGATAGGACTTTATATATTTAGGTCTTTGGATTTTACCAGATCATCGGCAGATATCAGACCATTGCGTGGTGGATTTTCGATGACTCGTGACGAAAGGACCTTCCAGATCGGGCATGTCGAGGGACCGTGCGTACAATTTACATTTCCTTTCACATGTCATCAGCCCTAAGCAACAAGCAAATGTGAAGAGCCCGATGGCGACAGATAATTGATTTTGGAAATTCGATGCTGCGGTCTGTGAGCAAAATCAGACAAATCACCACGATGGCGCAGCAGGCGCAAAGACAACCTCTCATCGCCATTGTCGGCTCGACTGGAACCGGCAAATCAGACGTACGCTTTCGATCATCTCAACCTCCTCCCTCACAACCAGAAAGCTGACCACCGCAGCCAGCTAGCCGTCTCCTTAGCCCAGCGATATAATGGCGAAGTTATCAATGGTGATGCCATGCAACTATACGAAGGTCTACCTGTCATTACGAACAAGATCACAGTAAAAGAGCGGAAAGGCATTCCTCACCATCTGCTCGGCTGCATAGGCTTTGGAGAGCCAACATGGGTTGTTGGAACGTTCGTCAAGCGCGCGCTGAGTGTCATTGAAGAGATCCGAAGTCGAGGGAAATTGCCAATCTTAGTTGGAGGCACGCACTATTATACTCAGAGCTTGCTCTTTCGAGATCGACTCGCGGAAGGCGAGGAAAAGAGTCAGGATGGGGAGAAGGATGAGGAGGCGAAAGGTCCCGCGGACAATTTGGAAGAGAGATTCCCAATCTTGAAGGAGTCTACACCTACGTTGCTGGAGAAACTGCGAGAGATCGACCCTGTCATGGCGGACCGCTGGCATCCCAATGATCGGCGAAAGATCCAGAGAAGTCTGGAAATTTACTTGCAAACCGGCCGCAAGGCCTCGGACATCTACGCAGAACAAAGACAAGCGAACGCCAGCGCCGCAGAAGATCCTTCCAGCGAAGACGCAGAATCAGGCATGCGCTTCCCAACACTGCTCTTCTGGATCCACGCCGAATCCGAAACGCTGCGGAACCGCCTCGACAAGCGCGTCGACAAAATGCTCGCCCAAGGCCTGCTGGACGAAGTCAACCAATTGCACGCCTATGCCACGAATTCCGAACAAGAACAAGGCAAGCCCGTAGACGAAAGTCGAGGAATCTGGGTCAGTATCGGCTTCAAAGAATTCAAAGCGTACATCACCGCCCTAGACTCCGGCACCGCGAGCGAAGCAGACCTCGCGTCTCTCAAAGCAGAAGCGATCGAAAGGACAAAAATCGCCACGCGCCAGTACGCAAAACGCCAAATCCGTTGGATTCGCATCAAACTCCTCCACGCCCTCTCTTCCGCCCACGCAGAGCGATCTTTCTACCTGCTCGACGGCTCGGACGTTTCGAAATTCCCCGAAAGCGTCGTTCAGCCCGCGACAGAGCTCACGCAGGCTTTTCTCGCTGAATCTCCCATGCCGGAGCCGAAGAGTCTGTCTCAAGCAGCGGAGGAGCAGTTGACCGCTAAGCAGGATCATGATCTTGCCGCTACGCCTGCATTGTGGGTCAGAAGGAGCTGTGAGGTTTGTGGCGTTACTTGCGTCACCGAGAAGCAGTGGGAGCAGCATTCGAGGAGTCGGGCGCACAGAAGATTGGTTAGTAAGAGGAAGAGGTTGGATGAGGATGGTGGTGAGGGGGGACGTGTTAGGGGTGGAGGGGAGGAAGGGAAGGATAATGGAGATGTAGATGGGTCATGATCACGATTGAAAATAAATGAGAAACGAACGGATTGCAGAAAGAGGTCACAACGGAGAGTCGGCGCTTGTATACGAGGCCGACGAAATATTATCTCAATTACAGATTGGGGTATCGTTAAATAATCAAAGCTGGGCAATCCTACTCAAGCCTCCTCGCCAGCCTCCGCTTCTTCCTTCCTGATCTCTTCCTCCAAGCGCCTTTTCTCGGCATTCCGCGCATGCGCTCTATTAGCTTCGTCCACAGACGGACTGCTCACGGAGCTTCCCAAGCCGCTGACACCTTTATTAGCCCTAGGGGTGCCTTTGAAGGAGCCGAAAGAAGGAACTTTGCGCAACCCTGGCTCACTGTTCAAGGAAGCGTTGAGTTTCGCCCGTAGCGCTGACTGTGGCCGTTCACTGTTTACAGGAGTTGAGGGCGGGTTAACTTCATCGCCTGCTTCGGCCTTTTCGCGCCGGATCTTTTCCTCTGCGCGCCGTTTCTCCGCGTTCTTGATCCGCATCATGGTAATTTCCTCCATGGATGGGCCGTTCGTCGTGCCGCTTGGTCCTGTGTTGTGGGTTGCCTGGGGTGTTCCTCCATCTTGGCCGTTGCTTTGGGGTGTCATGGGCGAGCGAGGTTGTGCTTTTGGGACGCAGTCTGGCTCGATGCCTTTGGCCCAATTGATTTCTTCGAAGGGTAAGAAGCGAGGGTCCTCATTCTGAACCTTTGAGATGTCGAGAATCGCGGCGTGTGCGCCGACTATGCTTTTGAAGACGATCAAGACTGTGTAGTAGGTCGCACGGTGTTTCTCGCCGGGGACTTTGATCTTCTTGTCGCGCAAGATGATATGTTCGATCTTGCCGAAGCGAGAGAAAAGCTCTTGCACACTGTCGCGGTCCAGATGTGCCGTCTCATCGCTTTTGGGAAACCGGAACTTGATAGAGCGATCCATCTCTTCCACAGGTCCGTTTTGTACCGCCACAGGCTGCGCGATCTCTTCTTCCTCCTTCTTTCTCTCAGCTTCTGCAGCCCGCCTAAGCTCTTCTGTCCTTGCTTCCCTCCTTCTCTTTCCATCTGCCGCCAGCCTCGCTAATTCTCTCTGAAACTTCTCGTCTTCGTCCATCTCATCCCTCTTCCTCTTCAAATATCCACTCTCCCGAGCCTCAAGCTCATCAATCATTGTTTTCCTCCGTGCATCGTACTGTGACTCGCGCTGCGCCTTTTCTACTCGCGCCCTGCGCGCATTGTCGTACAACTCCCTCGCCGTCGAGTCGCTGAGCACATCGTAGGCGATTTGGAGAAGATGGAACTTGTCGAGTGCTTCTTGGTTTGCGCCGACCTTGTCAGGGTGGTATTTCAAGGCGGTTTTGCGCCAGGCGCTGCGCAGTTCGCCTTCGGCGCATGTTGGCGCAACGCCTAGTAAATCGTAGAAGTCGTGGTTCGAGTCGATATATTGCTTTACATCGTCGCTCGCCATATTGGGAAGATATCGGTGAGAATGCTGTTGTAGGTGTCGGTGTTCATGTAAGCATGATAATCGTAGTTAAAGTGAAGTGTAAATAGCAAATATGCATGCAAGGCAATAATACTTCCAGTGATCGCCGCTCATCGATGAAGCTACGGCGCCCCACGCGCTCGGCAGGAGCGGGCCGAAGGTTGAGCTTAATTAACGAGCGGACGAAGCTCCATCATCGCCGGAGATGCTGCGCGTGTGATGAACATCATCCTGCCACCACATACACTCATCCTTACCAACTCCTCATACTCACCACCTTCACTCACACACGTCAGCACATTATCAACATCAATCGCTTCTGTCAGGAGACTCGCATTTTGGTCTTCTGAAGTCGTGCACTTCCTCCGGCTGCTTGCACGGCAGCGCCAATTGCTATCACTTAGCTCAGAAATGCTTCAGCTTTCACCTCGCGATACCGGACAGCATGGCAGAAGCGAGGATGGAGCTAGCTGATTGTATGTTGTGTGACTATTGACCTCTCTTGTGCTGTACTGACCAGACTACAAGGGTTCGACGACCTCAGCGTTCGCTTCCTACTTAACCTACCCAAAACAGAACTTGAGAGCATACCGCGACTCTGCTTCCAAGTCGAAGAAGCCCAATGGTACTACGAAGATTTCGTCAGGCCACTCGCTGCGGCGATCGGGCGCCCACTGCCCAGCATGCACTTGCGGCAGTTTTGCCTGCAACTCTTCCAGCATTGCCCGCTCCTGAGCGGCTTCACTAGCGAGCAGCACCTTGCTGCGTACGAGGAATTCTTGGCATACAAGGTGCGCGTGCCTGTGCGCGGCGCCATCATGCTCGACGAAAGCATGGAGCGCGTAGTGCTAGTCAAGGGATGGAAGAAGGGCGCGTCCTGGAGTTTTCCACGTGGCAAGATCAACAAGGACGAGAAAGACTTGGACTGCACCATTCGCGAAGTTTGGGAAGAGACTGGATTTGACATAAGTGCGGCTGGTCTGGTTCCGGAGAACGAGCGCGATGTCAAGTACATCGACATCACGATGCGCGAACAGCATATGCGCATGTTTGTGTTTCGTGATGTTCCTCTGGACACTTTCTTCGAACCAAAGACCAGGAAGGAGATCAGCAAGATCCAATGGTACAATCTGAGGGACCTGCCTGGATTTGCGAAGAGGAGCAAGAACGATGATAACAGCGGCAACACGAACAAATTCTACATGGTTGCCCCGTTCATGAGCCATGTCAAGAAATGGATCGGACAACAAAGAAGGAAGGAGGGAGCGGTGATGCAGACTGAGGAGCAGTTGGTCGCACATGGCTTGGATGTCCAGCACGCTGTTGCGGAGGAACCAGAGCCATATGTCCAGCCGGTCGAGATGTCGGCGCCTACAATCGATCGATCAGAGGAACTGAAGCGGCTCTTGTCTATCGGTGGACCCAGCATCGCACCTGCGCAGCAAGCGCCAGTACCCGTCCAGCAGCAGCCACAGGTGTCTCAAGCAAATCATCTTCTCGCAATGCTTCAAGGTGGCGCACCCAGCCAGCAGAGTGGCCCTCCACCACAAACACCGCTTGAGCAAGTCAACGCTTTCATGCCGACACAGCCAGAGTCGCCTCATCCACACCATCCAAGACAGGTACCCATCGGTCATCAGCAACCGCCACCGCAATTCCCGCTTTCGCCCCCAAGGATGCCCCATCAGAACCAGCAGCACATGTCTCAACCACCTCCAGGCTTTGGACATCCCAACCAAGGCGGATTTGCGCCTAATGGCCTGCCATCTCAGCACCCACAGGCGAACTTCCCTGGCATGCAACCAGCGCAGCCCCATCTTCCGCCTGGTGGACCCTTCAACCACCCGCAAACGCAAACACTACCACCGCAACCACTGCATCCAAACGTTCAGCCCAGACAAGCCTCGTTATCTGGACAACACCAGATCCAAGGTCAACATGGAGCAATTGCGTCCGGTCCGTCGGCGCCAAATCCTTCACAGCTGCCGCCACCTAGGCTTACAGCCCAGTCGATGAAGCTATTGGATGCTTTCAAGACTGGGCAGAAGCCAGCACAGTCACCATCTGTATCTAACGCGGCGCCGAGGTCTGGTAGCGCCGTCCATCAAAGCGCTCTACTTGGTCTGTTCAAGCCGAGTCCAGCACCTGAAGTTCAGCAAGTGCAACAGGACCCTCGATCAGAACATGCCATTGTGTCTCCAGCTCCCGATGAGGTTGTTCAAAGGCCCGCGGCGATGCAGGAGAGACGACCTACCTTGAACGAAATCACGAGATCTTTACCGCTCAACTTCAAGGCAAAACGACCGTCTCAACATTCTCCCACGATTCCTCAGATGACTGCCGCTTCGCCGCAGGCCCCGCAGCCGCCTGTGGCAACCAAGCCGGCGCAAGAGTACATTACCCAGCCTGAGCCTTCTGCGCCTGTACATCCCCCTGCACCCGTGCCACAGCATGCATCAAACTCAAGCTCCCGCTCGCCCGCAAGTAACCCCAAGACGCGAGCTCCCACTGGGCCAAAAGAACTAAAGGCTAGGGACGCACCGACCTCGTCCGCAAAGCAGATCATGCAGAGACCCGGTGGTCGTCAAGCATCGGGACGTCCGTCTCGTGACAAGACAACGGCGTCGCCGTCTCCCGCACGGCAGTCCAAGTCGAAGGCGAACGAGCCACCGGTTCCTATTACGATCCTTGCTAGACCCAGCTCCGCAAAGGGGAAATCAGGCTCACCAGCTGCCGAGTCTCCGAAACAAGCATTCCAACCAAAGTTGCTCCAGAGACACGACGGTGCCGACGTCGATACCGCGTCTCCGAACGGGCACACTGACACGCATGAGGCTCCCGCTGGCAATAATGGCAACGGCAAACGAGATCAACTCCTTGCCCTGTTCAGCAAGTCACCTGCAGTTCCGCAAGCTTCACCTCAAGCCTTGCCGGCGACAACAGTCTCGCCTTCTCCGACGGCTGCTAACTCTCCCCCTCCTGCCAGCGCCAACAACAACCATCTCCTCAATCTCTTCAATGCCACTGCTCCTGCGCAACAGACTAGCCCGCAGCCCAGCCCGCAGCCACCTTCTGCACCTTCCCTCCAGCCGGCACAACGGCCTAGCAAGGCTAAGAGTCCAGTGCCACCGCCAATCATCGCTCAACAGCCGCAGAACTCGCTTCTCGGTCTTTTCAAGAAGCCCACCAGCCACGTCCACAACCCTTCGGTTGAATCACCCATCTCACCGTTCAACCTTGGCTCGCCGCACGCCATGCGTCACGGTCCGCTATCTGGAAACAGGGGTACTGAACAGCCGAGATCGAGACTTGGAAGCGTGGCAAGTGGCAGCGGCAGTGGAACTGCCACGCCTACGGAGCAGAAGGACTTTTTGTTGGGATTCTTGAATGGTGTTGTGCAGAAGGAAGGACAGAGGAAGTGATTTGCGAGTGATGAGAGTTATTTGAGCGTGTAAGCGAATTGTTTTGATTTGTATGAATCGTCTTTCTTTTAACTGCAGTAAGCCTTCATGCGATAAATGGCGAATACATCGCCATTGATTACATTCTCTTCGTGAGCGTGCCAGTCACATGTGGGATAGTGTCGTACTTGTTCTCTCCAATCCCGGGCTTCAGGTCGACCTTCTCCCACTCTCCAGCTGTGAGCAACCACTCGTCCGTCGGCCTGGTGATGTTGCATCCTCCAAAGAAATGCGGCCAGATTACGTTGATAGCACCTAAACAAATGATTAGCAATCCGCATTCTACACGTCCATTTCTCTTTGGAATATAACTCACGCTGCCAAAACGCAACAAAATCCCCCTGATACTTCGTCTTAACATGCTCATAAACAAGCCATTTGCCACCCGGCTTCAGCAAAGGGTACAAATCGCGAATCACCCTTTCTGGCCCGGGGATGCTACACAAACACTGCACCGTGACGATCGTATCGACACTCCCCTCCTCAATCCCGCCCACACTCCCCAACTCCTCCGCCCCGCACCCGATGATCTCGTAAACCTCCCCCAGGCCGGCTTTCACGGCGCTCTCGCGCAGCTGGGAATGCAGGCCCGCGTTCGGCTCCACGCCGTAGATTTTGCGCACGTCAGGGTTCATCGCCGCTGCGAACAGGTATAGCCATTGGCCTGTCCCGGGCCCGATGTCGAGGATCACGCCGCGCGCGTTGTTGGCTAGCAGGGGCATTACTTTCGCCGCGGCATTGTCGCGCGACCGTGGGCCGAACCAGGTCCAGAAGCGCGCGAACCAGTGGTCTTTGAAGGTTGAGATGGAGGTCAGGGGTTGCAGGTTCAGTGTGCTGACGAGGTTGTAGATGGTGTGCGGGATGTACCAGCCGGAGCAGTAGAGGAGGTAGAGTGGGCGGAGAAGGTTGAGGGGGCCGGATTCTTGGACTGGTGGTTGAGACATGCCGATTGTGCTAGGGTTGAGATTGGTGGAGAGGGGAAAGAGGCAGTTCACGTGTGCGATAAGAAAGTCTTATATTTATGTTTAGGTGTGGGGCGGGGAATAGATTTATATCGCTGACGTGGGGAAAGTGGGAAGTGTCGTCGAATTTGACCTCTTTTGTCAGCAATTGCCGAAGTCGTCTTCCAACTCGCAAGGGAGATGCCGTATTACGCGAAGGATCGAATTTACATGGTCAGATCAGAGTAAGGTACATACTGTTTGGCATCTCGGCGACTTCTTATCTGAGTAGAGCGACGGAGCCAACGGTATCATCACGCACCCGGCGGTTGGTGGCGAGCATCGCCATTCTGGAGACTACTTTACGAAGTCGACTACACTTCGTCCAACCCGAAAACGTTGTCATATCTTCGATTGCTGGGTTTTGTGGTTTTCCTCCCATGAAATCAGACAAACAAATCGAACTCTTCCAACGGCATGGGATGTCGTATCTCAATTTGTACTATCGGTCTTCCTGGTATCGTCTGTCGCTTCGTCTCATCGCCAGGCATCCCCCGTCCGACTTGTATGGTGTGCTGACCCCGGCCACACTATCGCTCTCTCAGGCCAACCCGGACGGCTCTCTACTCAAGCCATCTGCGCGAGTATCCTGCTCAACAGTGCCTCACTTACCACCCCAATGCTTAACGACCAGAGCATACATACTTGTTAGCCTTGAGCAGGGGACCTGCGAAATTGCGCAACTGTGCCACGAGATATGCATTTTAGAGAATTATTCTGCCTAGGTTGCAGAGGATGCACGCCGAATGGTCTGTTGAAAATGATGCCGGTGATCCAGGCCGTACATCCTACACATCCATGGTCCTCATCTCTACTTGGTCTTGAAGCAAGCCTTCTTCTTGTCCCTCATCAAATTCCCCGAAAAGACCTTCTGAGCTTTGCCCAGATGATAAAGGTTTCTTAGCATGGCCGACAGCCGTGTACCCTTCCTTGAGCAGTTCCCTGATGGCAGTATTATCGGCAGACACATCAAACTTCGTTCGTGCGATCTCATCGCTTTGGTTGGTGTGCTGGTGCGACTTGAAGGCAAAATCGACGGTTGGGTAAGAAGAGATGTTTGGCATGTCACGATAGAAGATCCACCGGCACACAAGAGCAACCCACACCCATGCAATGCAGATGCTTTGTAAGACACAAAAGGCGATGAGCATCCCACTACAGTAATGAAGGTCAGTTTGAGAAATGTGATCTTCTCAAAGATACTGTCTGCGATCAACGCTTACCTGTCGACTGCGATCTTATTCATGGGCTTGTCCACTGCTGCAACAGTACGATGCTCTTCCGGTAGCGTTTCGAGGGGCTTTTGGGCATCCACCATATCGATGTTGCCAATGTTGTCGTCGTTGAAACACCAGAAAGGGAATGCCAGCAAGCTTTGGAACAGACGGTATGACTCCCCGGAAAAGTGTTCGTCGTTGAGGGTAGCTTCAGCTGTCCAAAAGGGCTGGGCGACTGAGGAGAAGAATGGGATCTCCGCGGCGGTAGCATTAGCGAGCCACGTGAATGACCGCCTGAGAGCCTTGATGTCCAGGTCGACTTGCTGAATGGGTGCCGAGAGGTTCTGGACGGCAACAATGCTCTGATTCGATCGCGCACATGTGACCGTAGCGTGGCGCTGATATGCTGTGAGGGTGGTCACAAGTTGCGGTGGGATCATACCCGCGTGGCATGTACCATTGGCAGTACCGTTCTGACAGACGAATAACCCTATGACCTGTCAGGAATTTTGACACCCGAACAACTTTCGATATTTACCTGCTAGGAGTGATCTTTCACTACTGGTGCTTTTGGTGAGGCAAAATTGAATGCCAATATTGACATCGGGCGAGCCGTAGAGTATACAGTCATTTGGGTCGTCGAAGCTTTGTTTGTGGTCGGTGACTCTTTGGAAATCTATTTGTGTCGCACGAGCGCTGTATATTGTAATCGTGGGATACTCATCATGACCTGTTGGAGGCCACGGGGTGGCCAATGCCAGTCCGCCAGGCAATAGGTAGGATTCACATGGTTTATCGCCTTCGCATTTGATCGAATCGCTGGTCCACGAGTGAATTGGATTGATGATAATCTGCGATGCGTATATCATGATATAGTAAGGCAGTATCGTGGACAAGTTCCTCTGCCCACAACGACAAACTCAGGTGGCACCGTCACGCGAAATGTCACATACTTCTTGATTGGTGAAACGTACCTCACACACGTGTAAGTCCCCCTGCTATTGAATAGGACCAGACCCTGAGATGTCCCATCACGTGAGCCGTTCTGATCGTTTTTCGTGGCTGATTAGTGCATTTCCCACTGCGCTCGATTGGTTCTTGAACTTCTTAGTCAGTCACATCATCGGTCAATTGAGTGGGCTCGACTCGTTGGTGTCTACTCTTTCGAGGCTGGAACCAATCGTCTGATCCCTCGGAATTGAAGTGCGGTTCGGATTCGCAGAGTAGAGAAGAGAGTGTGTCTAGCCGACAACCATCTGTCACCAAAACGATGGCGATTACGATGCCTCGTGACTTCAGAGAGCGCTACGACACCCTCATTGACAGAAGCCTCATGCAGATCTGCAAATTTACGGGGCTCATTTCGGAGAATCGCATTCCATGCTGAACATCACAGGGATCTTAGTACTTTTCTCCAGACAGCAAGCTAGAGTGATCTTCATGATCCTGACAAATCACTCCAATGTTCGAGCCACCGACGATCTCCTGTGGCGTACTGAATTAGTCGGCACACGGCCGACATGATATCGCCGTATTCGTTGTCAAGCAGCGAGACCGGTCGCCCCCGACCTGATTCAAGCCCTGGACACCTCCTTCCGTCATTTCGAATCAAACGGCAAATCTTCATCATCGAGTCCACTCACATCCTGCAGGGTTTAACGACAGGACTTCCGGCAACATTGCTGGGTCTGATGGAATTCTGATTGAAATTGGGAGATTGGCATCTGTGTCGAACTATCGCATCGTTTTGCGGCTTAGTTTGTATGCAAGGAGTTGGATGGAGTGATGAGACGGTCAGTAGCAGGAGTGTGCACTGCCATCGTAGTGGCCCAAGGGGCTAATGATTGTTGCGATACGTTCACAACCTTTTATAGCGACCCAGATCAGAATATATCGTCGAACTTTGCTCCGTGTCTGTAAGTGATATCAAATTCTCGTATCTACTCGATGTTCGGTCAAGCCAATGTGCCCGCAACGATGGGTTGCAAGCTGCTCATGCTGTCGTCGGTTCATCTTCTCAATTTCAGCGTAGAATCTCTGACCTCCTCGCGATAGGCGTTGCGAGTGAGGGCAAATATCATGGGGTTCAAGTAGCACCACGTTCCTCACAGTCACTTGCTCACGAGATGTGTTGACTCAAGCCGTCTGCGGTAGTAATCTACTTTACGGTGACTCACTACTCAAGTATGCAGCGATGGTAGCAGAAAAACTTGTCCGCCTGATACTGGCAGTTCATGGAATTACGCAATTGGGTCATGGAACATGGGTTGTGCAGCAAATCTACCAGTCGATTTCGTCGGAGGCCGAGGGGTGACCGGTCACATAGTTCCAATAGCTACATGAGTACCATTTAGCTCTTTAATCATCCCAAACGCGTTAGTCTACTCCTGGCTGAGCTGCTCCAAGATCACATCAGCCGCCTTCTCGGCGACCATGTATGTCGAGACAGCGGTGAAAGTACCCGGGATCTTGGGGAAAACGGAAGCATCAACGACACGCAGGCCAGCAGTGCCACGGACTCTGAAGCTTGAGTCAAGGACAGCCATCTCGTCATCGTCAGCGCCGATGGGGCACGATGATGAGGCGTGGTGACCCCAAGCGGTGTCCTTTGCGAATTGAGCGATGTCTTCCGGGGTGGTGACATCCGCGCCGGGGAGGGTCTCATCGATCTCGACGAGCTGACGCTTAAAGGAGTCACGGGCGAGGTTGACGCCCTCGGTGAGGGCAGTGAGGTCCTTCTCGAAGTCACCGACACCTGCATCAAAGTAGTTGTAGAGAATTTCAGGCATGTCAAGAGGGTCCGCAGAGCGGAGCTTGATGCTTCCTGCGTTGTTGCGTGGGTGAGCTTTGAGGATTGCCCAGGTGAACCAGTCGTGGTCGGCGGTAGCGTTGTAACTGTATCCAGGGAAGTAACCACGGAAGTTGACGGGGCCACCGAAGACGAAGATATCAAAGTTGTCTTGCTCGGCGACGCTGGACTTGTGGAACATGGCGGCACCCAGTCCAGGGGATTCGTAGATACCACGGTTGCCCAGGACAGGGTGGTTCCAGCGCGTAAGGCACTGGTCCTCGTCACTGCCGTCGAACCTACAGCCATTGAATGCGACGAAATCAGAGGGAGCTTTGCCCTGGACGCTGATCTCATAGTGGTCCTGGAGGTTAGTGCCAACACCGGGAAGGTCGACAATGACAGGAATGTCAAAATCCTCGAGCTCGCTGGCGGGACCGACACCGCTGAGTTTCAGGAGCTGAGGAGAGTTGTATGTGCCTCCGGAGATGATGACTTCGCGAGAAGCAGTCGCAGATCCAGCCTCACCAGCACTGCCGCTGTTCTTGGGGCTGGCCTTGTAAAGGTACTGACCGTCAAGAAACTCGACACCGGTAGCACGAGGAGGCGTAGACTCGTCGAAGTTGATCTTGGTAACGTGGCAGTTGGTCCTGACATCTGGGCTCCACATTAGATTCAATGTCCTCTACGTCCTCCAGGAAGGGGATACAATGCAAACTTACCAAGAGGGTAAGCCTTCTCGCCATCATCAGTCTTAGCATCGCGAATAGCAACAACGAATTCTCTGGAGCCACCGCGCTTGCCATCTTCGGTTGACAAGGGAATCTGGAAGGCCGCAGACTGGGTATCACGTTTGGCAGAAGCCGAGTTGGGATCGGCACCCACAAGGGAGGCGAGGTTGAAGACAGTGTCGGTCAGGTTGCCGAGCGCAAAGGTGGCGCCGGTCACCAAGCTGAGAAGCTTAGGATCGGCGAGGACAATGTCAAGGGGGGCGAAGGATGTGCCGAGCCAGCCATCGTAGCCGTGGCCTTCCTGGCCAGGGAGCAAGTAGTGGTTGTTCTCGAGCTTTGCGAAGTACTTGCGCATGTTGTCGGCGGACCATGATTCATCACCGGTAATAGTAGCGATGTTGTCAAAGTCTAGAATGAATTAGTCAAAACTCCGTATACTGAACAAGCTGCATGTACGCACCCGAGTTGTGGGGGTAAACGGCGATCAGAGCATTGTGGGCTGTGCAGCCTCCCAGAGTGCCGGTACGGGGATACAGAGTACCCAGCATTTCAGAACCGGCTGGAGGGTCGAGGCCAGTGTAGATACCGCCATCGGGAGTTTGGTAAGAAGTCTTGAAGTCGCGAGCTTGACGCTCCTCATCATCGTAGTGCTTGACAAAGAAGTTCCACGCGAGATTGGGATCCTCCGAGACCCTGGCATGGTAGGCAGGAACAGTGTAGTTGATGTTGTCGACTTGGTCGTCTCCAGCTTCGATGAGTAGAGTCTTGTGACCAGCGAGGGCAAGACGAGCGGCAAGGGGACTGTGAGATGATTAGATACATGTAGGAGACCAGTAGATCCAGGCGGGTCACGTACCCTCCGCCAGCGCCAGATCCAACAACGACATATTCGTAGCCAGTAAGATCAGTAGCAGTAGCGACGGAAGCGACGGCTGCAAGCGAGCCGATCAATTGTTGGAAACGCATTATTATGAAAGAATGCTGATTTGATCATTTAGCGTCCGAGCGAAAGAATGGCGTGAAGGATTGCTTACTGAAAATATTCAAATGAATGAACAGAGGCTATTCGGCCTGCTTGGGGAAATCACTATAGACGTACAGGACGACCAACTTCTTATACTTATTACCTGCCCAAGCCTCCCCTGTCAACGACTCAGGCTTGACATGAGGGTCTTTGGATAGCTAAACGGACAACAACTAGTTGTAGATCAAGTTGAACCACCGCTTGCAGTTGGTATGACCGAGGTCCACTGTTTGTCCATGCAGAGCCTGTCCTAATTTAATACCCATGCTCGCTCCTCGGATTGAGAAGACTGGCAAGGATGTTTGAATATCTAATCTCCGAGGCTCTTCGCTCATGTGTTCGCCAAGCGTAAAGTCCCACTGGAGACATGATTTATCACACGCATAGTATTGTACCCTGACTGTGCCCTGACACGGATGGTCTGGAAGTAGGTATCGGTCGTGGCATCAATCGCGGCATCGACCTAGCCGACCCTGCACTGCCTCCACTTCTATGAAGCCGGCACGTGGCCGGCTCCCTGTCTCCACTCTACCTCCGTAGCGAAGCCGACAGTCCCTGTAATAATTATCTAGAAGCCACTCGGACCACTTTCCGGGAAGCCACTTTTGAGCGGGTAGGGCACTGCGTTTCCAGTCGGTGTGGAATAATGAGAAGGATGCACTCCTTCCGCTCTGCTTAGCCTGTTGTATGTGTTTGTCATCTTTCTCTGTTATCAAAATGGCTTCATTCAACGATACTAGTAGTTGAACTCTTGTATGTCAAACAGCTGTCGTGATGAGCTGGAGCCAGGGATGTCCGATATCCCCAATCTTGGAGTGATGATCATTTCGCGTCGCAGAGCGGATTTGTCATTATATGTTGACATGTGATCGCAACTTGCGAAGAGGGAGTCCTCCACGGTACCGATGACTACCGACGTTTTCAAGACCATGCATCATCGCACACATCATGGTAGTCATCATCCAGGCATTTCAACTATAAGTCTCTGTCAGCAAGTGCTCTACCGCTTGCGCCTATCATGCCATGGCGAGAGCCTATGGTGGACTTACGCATGTCGCCCCAAATGCGTCGGAGTTCGCACGAGAGTCCAGGTATGATGCAGAACCAGATTGCTCGTCTTGTAACGGGTCGAGAGCTGAGCGCAAGCCTGATAAGATTGAAGGACTCACGGTATGTTGGAGCCTGGTATGCTGGAGCCTGATACGTGCGAGTTTGCGTAGATGGCACGAACGTCGGCGTCTGGTACAAGGAAGACTGATTCGCCACTGGCATTTGGTGGCCAGTGTTCGTGTTGTTTCGCGCACTACGAACATGGGAATCAGTGAGGTCGGCCGATGAAGTCAGGAGATTCGCACAGCAGGCCCACCTTCGAGTTTCGTTCAGCATCCGGTAGTCGTCCGGAAGATAGGGCGCACGGCAGCAGACCGCACAAACCTTTATCCGTCTGTACAGCAGCTTGATGTTGTCGACCGTTGCTTCGGCGGGGACATAATCTGTCTTTTGCGTGCTCGTCAGTCACGTGGGCGTTTTGGATGGAAGCCATGAGAAGGATCATCATACCTCGGTCAAGAGCATGTCAATGAAGCCAACATGAATGAATTCCACCATTTCGTCCTGACGAGACCTCTGACTCCTCGACCGCCTCTGAACTCTATCGTTGCTGTGCCCCCCTCCTCGATGTTGTGGAAGTTCCAAAGTGCGTAGCGGTCTTCACCTTGCATGTACGCGATGATACCTCTCTCGTCGCCTCTGCTGACTATACGTTGCACCTCGTTCACATTCTCCGATCGTGTCATTGGTAGAGCAGACATCGTGTCTTTCTGGTCCGAGTATAGCGGCGAGCTAAAGGGGGAGCCTTGGCTGTTGAAGTGTTCGTTGAGACTCTCAGAGCTGCTTGTGTTTGACCTGCAGTAATGCTTTGTCTTGCGAAGGCCGGTCGAAGTGGTTGGCTGTATGGTTGTCATGGGATTTTCGAGAGATCTGACAGTTCTCCGACTTGCTGGCAGCATTTCTTGCACGAGGTCGTCGTAGCGTACTATTCCCACGGCGATCGTTCGAAGCTGAGAAAGAGATCATCGCTTGTTCCATGTCCCCGGAGTGATGTGGATGTGCGTCCCGCAAGCTGTCGAGCGTGCAGGTCCGTGGAAGACCGCTTTCTGGGCATCCCAGAATAACGCGATCTCGCGCTCCCATTGTTGATTTGCTGCCAGCATGCCCGAGACCGCCTCGAGACGGACTGGAACTGCCGTCAAAAACCCACCACTGCGGGCATTTTGTTTGTATACTTGCCTTGAGGGGGAATTGAGCGGGATTGATCCTCGTTCTCTAGAGATGCATCCGAAGTGATGAACCATTTACAACAATCCACGCTACGTCACCTCACCTCGTACGTGTTAACAGAAAGTGATTAGTAGCGATATAGAGGTTTTAGTAACACTACAAAAGTCTGTCAGCGACTGACGTTGGCTCGGGCGGGATCAGTCATCAGAACCCTGAGAATATTGATCACTTGATCACCTCGGCAAGATGATGCTGTTCTCCAAGAGCTATACTGATTATCAACCACAATTATCCAAGGCGAATGCATACATGGCGACGACCAAGTGCCTTTCTTAGACCCATAAAGTTCCGGTCCATACAGTCTAGGAGCTCCCGTTTTCTTATCCTACAGCCACCTCCTTCCTAGGACCTTGCCATCGCAGAACATCTTACTACTGTCAACGAAGTAACTATACCATGGTTCTCCAACACAAACTCTTCTTCAGCGAGCGGCCCAGCGCCACTCGCAACGGTCCCACGGGCTCTGATCACTTGCGACGCGTTCCAACGAGCTCAACACTTATCTACGGCCAAAGAGATGCTGTCCTCGTCGATACCCAGCTTACCATCCAGGCTGCGAAGGATCTGGCAGATTGGGTTACCGCCAGTGGAAAGAATCTCGTTGCTATCTACATCACCCATGCGCATGGGGATCATCATTTTGGAAGCGCCATTCTCCTTGAGCGGTTCCCAGGCGCAGTAATCCTTGCAACACCGGAGGTTGCAGCAAGGATGGAGAAGGAACGCATGCCAGAAAGAAAACAGGGCTTATGGGAAAAGCTGTTCCCAGGCCAGATCCCAGACAGCTTTGCATCTGCGCAGCCATTGCAGACGGACGAGTTTGAGTTGGAGAGCGAACGATTTGTGGTTATCAGACTAGGGCATACTGATTGCGATGAGACGACAGCGTTATGGGTTCCATCGATAAGTCTGCTTGTTGCAGGCGACTCTGTCTACGGTAATACTCACCCGTACATGGGGGAGTCCGGAAGCCTCGAGTCACGGCTGGCTTGGACTGCAGCATTAGACAAGCTGTCAGCCTTGAATGCAAAGGTGGTGATTGGCGGACATAGCGACCCGAACAGCTCCTTCGGCCCTGAAAGTATTAGCGAGACAAAGGCTTACTTCGAGCATTTCAACCGGGTTGCAGACGAATCCGATACAGCGGAAGAGATATACGCTGCTATGATGGATCGGTACCCAGAACGACTGAACCCAGGGTCTCTTTGGTCGGGAGCAGCGCTTGTGAAGCAGAAGTAGCTGAATGTATCTGTCGTCCTGTTTGCGGCCTACTTTTCATCGTCATGACTCAATGTCTATCTTCGACGAAGTTACCTGACGCTGATCGTACTCCGCCCTATGGACGCCTACAGATTGGTACTGTGCGATCGTTGCCCCGTTTGATTGAGATGGATATTCTTCCTCACGTGAGACTTAGTCACCTGAATATACAATGTCAGACATCATCTTTTTCATGAGGAGCCGGCGTTACGTAGAGAAACAAAAGCTCCAGTGAAAAGTGGTCTCCACACACCACCAGGCACTTGAGGTGTGACCAACGTGCAGCTCTCTTCAATTCGTACGTAATATGGTCTTACAGCATCGGACCTGGGCGGACACGTTCAAGAAAGTAATCGTTGGCTGAGCATAGAAGGTGCAAACATGATGATTTATGATCGTGCAAACGGAAGCCTCGGCTTCTCTTTCCAAGCATGGTTGACAGAAAAGATCGTTGACTGGAGGAGCCGAGAAGTAGAGCTGATGACCGGCACCCAGATCACAGCTTTATTGACTGATCACCTAGGTCCAAAGATTGAATTCTTCTTCGCTTTCAACAACTGAGATGATAATCGCCGTGGTGTAACGATGATCGAATATAAGATAAACTCATGATCAGAGCAATCTCACCATCATATCCAATTGCTATTCCCAACCACTGACGAACGCTAAAAACCAATGAACCTAACAAACACAATGGCACCACACGATCTATACGTAGATCGCGCCTGGGACTGGACGGTTGCCGACCCTTCGAAGCCTGAAGACCAACGATTTTTCGAAGGCTATGCGCATGTAGTCAACACGAGGACCTTCGGTAATGGCCCGATGACCAGATGGTACAGCTCGACTACCAAGTACCGAAGCGAAACGGGAGCTACATACAGTGGCGCAGAAGAGATGAAGGACTGGACGACCGAGCTATTCTTCACATTCGAGAAGATCGATCACGTCCCCGAGTACTTCATCCACTACAAAGATGGCAGCGAGTATAGAGTACACGCTGGTTTCCGCCGCAGGTTGTGGATCAAAGGCAACACTTCAGACGTGCCGGACACAGACACCCCAGTCACTTGGGTCACAGTCATTGGGCCCTCTGACGACCCGGAGGGATACCTCGGGCTTCAGTTCAAGGATACCAGCTTATTCTGGGACAAGACCAAGACAGTGGGCTTATTGAAGAAGCTTTTGCCTTCGGATAGATAGTGGTATTGGTAGGGAGGGTTTTGCGCTCGGATGTTTGGATGAACACTCTGGTCGGAGGTTGCTCAAATTTATTGCATACGTCGCGCAGCGTATTCATTACGGGTCGGACTTTCTAGGTCCCCAGAATTGCCACATCTCTTGATAATGTATCTGTAATCGTAGTGCTCCGCAGTATTCTACACACGGGCGGTTCAAGCATGTTAGTGCGCAAGCAAGTTGTATCGATCTGTTTTCCTTCTGGGAGTTCTGTCTACTCAGGGTACTTTCGTAGAGGCGAAATTCATTGAACAGCGATGCGATGTTGCAGAGAATGTTGTAGCTGTTGTTGGAAAGAGCGACAGTGAAGACTCTCCAAAGGCTCTACAGTTCAAAAAGATAAGGTTTTACTGAGGTAGACCGATCAAGCATAATTTGGACACGCCCCTTAGCTATTGACAGAAGACATTGAATTTCGTATCTAACAGAATGCTTGACCTTCCCCTAGATCATCCACACCAAGCCCAAGTTTTCCCACTGTGGCCTTGGACTCAATTTGGCGATGAGCTTCCTTCAATCCCTCGAGAGTCAATTTATAACGTTTCGTGAGAGTCGGGATGAGTATCCCCCTATCGAAAAGATCCGAGAGTGTTCCAAAGATGTCGCGATAGCTTTCCACACGAGTGCCGTGGAAGGCTGCAGTTCCGAGCCAATCCCAGGAGAAAGTCACCGACTTGGACATGAATTGGGATCCGTACAAGTTTACGTCGGCCTGGACGATGGTGCAGACTTTGCTGAATGGCGCGCAGATTTTGGCGATGGCGTCGATGTATCGTTCGGCCGGTGCTAGGATGTAGACGTATCTGTGGGAATGATCAGCTGTCGGCATCGTGGAAATTCGGGGGAGAGGCGTCTGCGTACTTGATGTCAACGTCGAGGTCTAGAGCCTTGACTTGATCGAGGAGGTCTTCTTTGTGGTTGATCACATGAGTTGCTCCCATTTTCTTGCAATAATTGGCGGTGTCTTCTCTGGAAGTCGTGGCGATTACCGTTCTGAGTTCCAGAACATTACGAGCGAGCTGGATAGCAGCACTGCCAACACCACCGCCGCCATTGATCTGTTTCGCAGAGAGATGAGTGACTTATCAAAACATGTCTCCCAAAGTCAAATGATGATGTGCACGTACGATCAGAATCCCTGCATCCTCCTTGGGCTTGATCTCAAGTCGATGAAACAACGATTGGAAGTCTGTCCCGAAGGTCAAACCATAACTCGCTGCGTCAACGAAGTCCAAGGCCTTGGGCTTGTGAGCGCAATGCGACTCGTTGACCAGCTGATACTCGGCATTGCTGCCTTGACGGGGTGGTGGCTCCTACCCAGGACACGTCGTCACCGGGTTTGAAGCTCACACAATCAGGTCCGACGTCCAGGATGGTTCCAGCGCCATCATACCCGATGATATGGATTCCCTTGGGAGCGCGATCGTAGTAATCTCGACACTGTCAGCAATTGATTGTCATCTCGTGCTGCAGTGACTTACCGGGCGTATCATCATAAACACCTCCTCGGATCTTGATGTCGATCGGGTTGACAGAGCACGCCTTGACTCTAGTGGAGACATCAGCATCTTGAAAGAACGGTGGGTACTCGCGACATACTGAACAAGGACATCGCATCCTTTGGGACTATCCGGTTTTGGCATAACACGGGCTTCGAAGTTGTCCACAGGTCCGTAGCTGGCTACTCCGATCGCTTTCATGGATGCCATGAAGTTAGTCCTGACGCAATACCGAGTCGTGTCGACCCTGAGAGTATGAGATTTTGGTATGACAGGCGAGTTAAGCGTGAAATGATCCTGAGGATCGCGCTGATGGCTGTGCGGACGTGCGAGCTCTACCAAAGGCTGAGACGTTATTGTGAATTGTTTTGCACGGGAAGGAAACTACAGATGCGGGTCATCAAGTATTCATTGGAGCAGTGATTACTGGAGAATGTTTCCAGTGTTGCGAGCCTCGGTGATGGTTACATGTACAGCACGTATAGTAATCCATGGTGCCTCGGTGGGCAAACTCCGCTGCGATGTACGAATCTTGGAAGCCGCCTCGGTGAAGACAGCAGCGAACGGTAGGAGAGCGAAGCATTGAAAGCACCTCTCAGGATACTGTACGTCCTCAAGAGAAGATGGTCGCAATGCCAGGATTCGGATCATTATTGACGAAGCTGGCATTGTTCATGTTGAGACAGGTCAACGTAGGGCTGATGTTGAGCCTCGGCGATCAGCCGCTGCAGACCGACTGGCATCGTCGGCGACTGCGGTGATCTTGAACAGGTGAAAGGATGCATGTTTTCATGAGCAGATATCATTCTCATGACCCTTCGGAGCCATGAAATCCAAGGCAGGTTGATGGAAGGGTGAAGCGAGTGATGAGTGGGAGTCGTGTCCCTGAGCCCGCCAAGCTCATGGCAGCCTTGGGACTCGTCGACTTCACCCGCATCTTCCGCTCTCCAGACCTGCAGCCCTACAGCTAATAATAACCTACTTCCACCTCCACCCTCCACCCTGGTCTGGTTGTATCGACATCACATTTTGCTTTCTGACAGCAACATCCACGGTCAATCACCTACAACATGGCTCCAATCGAGGAGATGCACACCGCAATGGTGAACCGCTCCATTCGCACCATCAAGGCTGTATGTCTCCCAATCAAGATGGCGCAGCTGATCCAAACTGACACCCATACTCCAGGAACTCGAGTACCTCACCGACGCCGCAGTTATCACTCCGCAGACCCTCTCCGAGCTCCTCCAGCGCATGCCTCAGCAAACTGCCCTCCACGCCCCTATCTCCGTCGGTGCCGTGCCCTCCGCCAACTCTCAGGTTGGCACCCCGCAGCCTCCGGCTTCCGCCATGGGCAACATGAACCTCCAGAACAACGGATATGGACAGCAGAACCCCAGTTACGGACAGAACAACGGCTACGCAGCAAACAGAGCGGCAGACGAGAAGAGGGACAACAGCTACTACCAACCGCCGCCTGCCGCATCACCAGCGCCTCCACCCGCCTACGGTGCACCTCCTGGACCTCCTCCGCAGGCGAGCTTCCCGCCTCTCGCTCAGGCCACCGCTCTCTACCCCTACAACTCCAATGACGCCGGCGACCTTGCTCTCCAGCCGAACGACCACATCACTGTTACCGAGTACATGAACGCCGAGTGGTGGAAGGGCCGCTCTACCCGCACCGGCATGGAAGGCATCTTCCCTCGCTCATACGTCCGTGTCATCGACGAGAAGGCACCTGCCGGGCCGCCACCCAGCAACACTACAAACAACTATGGTAACGCTCCGCTCGAAGTCTCTGGTAAGTTTTCCTGATTGCATGAATTGTTAGTCGTAAAATGAAATGCTGACCACGCTTATAAGGCATGGGTAACGGTGAAGGCAAGGCTCCCAGCAAGATTGAGGAGAACGGCAAGAAGTTTGGTAAGAAGCTCGGTAACGCCACCATCTTTGGTGCCGGTGCTACCCTTGGCGGCAACATTGTCAACGGTATATTTTAAGCTGGTTCTGGATCTTTTATATTTTTTTTTTCAAGGCATATCTCTGGCGTTTGAGTTTTGAAGTGGACTTTTGGACAACCACAGTGAAAAGACGCCGCTCAGAATTGACTATTGAGTGTAACGGCCGTACATGTGATACAGCCATTAGGCGCATACCCTACTTGGGTAATTCCACAACGACTTTTCCAACGTTGCGTCAACTGCCACTTCCTACATTGAAGATCAAATACTCGAGAAAGCAAGACAACCTTCACTTTAGATCGACGAAGCACGGTGGGGAAATGACCGTCGCCTAAGCAATCACGGCCCTTTGATACCCTCATTGCCTGCTGATTGCCTTCGTACACGCAGCAAACAATAAGCACCATTGTGCCAACCAACGAATACGAACGTTGACAATCGCTTTTCCGACCACCACGACCAAACAGTATGCCTCTATCAAGCATCGAAAACTGGTGCCGCAATCTTCCGTCAAGATATTTGCCCTGTCCGCTCGAAATCGAACACGCGAGACTTGCTTATCGTCGGTCTGGAAACCTCCAAATGGCAGAGATGGACGTCGAGGCTTCGGGAGAGTGCTCCATTCCTCCACCACAGCCCAGCAGAACAGCATCGCTCAGTAGACCGATCCGTCCATCGATCACGGACTCCAAACGCCATTCGACACCTCCGATATCACCTACGCAAGGGAACAATAAGGCTCCTCGACATTCGTGGCTATTGGGATACAGCATGGATGAATCTACGCTGAGGCGCTCAGTATCCGATGGCAATAAGCATTCTCATGTCCATCAAAGGAACAGCTTCGAACGCAAAGATGTGTACGATTTAGAAGAAATTTCCCTCGAAGACACCACGTTCGAAAGTATCAAACCCGCTCCACAAGAACCCGACCCACCACGCCGCACGCTCCGCAACTCCATCCACCGACTTTCCCGCGGCATCTCACTCACGCCAAGTGACATCCCATATCCTACACCTCTATTCACTCGCTACAACCCAGATGATGACGTGCACAAAGCTGAACGGGTTTTCGGAATCCACTCCTCCCAGCCACCACCTGTGCCACCGAAAGGAGAAAAGATAATTCCATCCGGGGGATCTTCCAACAATTCCTTACCCTCCTACAACAGGCCACTCCCTCCCCGCCCGCTTCCGCCTGTGAACGGCCGCATTGCCTGGCTCCATGCTCTCACTGCTGTTCTTGTGGTCGGAAATTGTTGGGGAATCAGCAATGCCTTTGGGCTTTTCCAGGCTTACTATACCCGCTACTACCTGCCCGGCACTCCTCCTTCCACTGTAGCCTGGATTGGAAGCACGCAGCTGGCATTGGTCTTCGGACTTGGCGTGCCTGTTGGCAGGCTGGTGGACATTGGCTACTTCCGCGCCATGTTCCATGGCGGTACTCTACTCATGCTATCGGGACTGTTTGTTAGCAGCTTCTGCAAGGCTTTCTGGAGCTTGTGGATGACGCAAGGCCTGTTGACTGGTCTTGGCATGGGTATGGTCTTCTGCTCGGGCATTCTGGCATTAATGAGCTGGTTCGATGAGCGAAAGATCGGCGTGGCAATGGGCCTGGCAGCCGCGGGAAGTTGTCTTGGGGGAATCGTCTACGTACTTCTAGCAAGACACTTTCTCGTCACCAATGGCTTCGCGACAACAATGAGAATACTCGGCGCCGTAGCGACAGCCGCAATGATACCCCCCAATCTAGTCTTCCGCATGCGCGACCAAAGCCACCTCACCTACGGACGCAAACACAAAACCCCACCACCCAACCCATTGACATGGCGCACCTTCGCCTCCCTCGCCTACCTCTCCGCCGCAGCCGGCATGTTCCTTACCTTCCTCGGCGTCTACTTCGGTTTCGTGTACATCGTCAGCTTCGGCTCTGAAGTCCTGCACCTCTCCGACACGGCTTCCACGAACCTACTCATCTTCATGCTCGCCGCGAACCTCCCCGGCCGCTTCCTCCCGGCTCTCATATCAGACAAGTGCATCGGTCCACTCAACACTATCATCCCCGCTGCTTTCCTCTCCAGCGCTGTAATTTGGCTCTGGGCAGCTAGTAGTGCGCATCCCAATCGCGCTAGCCTTACGGTCGTGGCGTGCTTCTACGGCTTCGTCAGCGCGGGCGTGCAGGTCCTTTACGCTCCGACGGTGTATAATTTCTGCCTCGAGCCGCGCACGGGAGAAGTGGAGGGGCAGACGGCGCGGCTGGAGATTGATAAAATGGGCGTCAAGGCTGGTGGAATTTTCAGCTGTATTGGCATTGCTTGCTTGGTTGGCACGCCTATTGGTGGTGCGCTTATTAGTCACAGGGTCGATAGGGGAATGGAGCAGCCTTATCTTGCGGCGCAGATTTTTGCTGGCGCTTGTTTGCTTGTTGGTGGAGGGTTTCTTTTGGCTAGTCGTGTTGCTAAGGTTGGGTGGGCGGCGAGAAGGGCGTAGCTTGACAGTATCTTATCAATGTTTGTGTTTGGGAAGTGGACATTGGTGCATGTGTGTTGACTTGGATTAAGAATAGTATTTCATGAGCTCATTTCTGCATAGCATAACTGCGTTGCGGTGTAATGTTCTCGATGCTACCTCGACTGCTGCCTAATCTTCTTTTGTTTCCCCTCTTCTCTGCCATGCGAGTGCCGCCACAGCATTGTCGATCGCTGGTTCTCCCAGCCTACTTCGTCTGAGTTGACCTGCCATACTCCCCACCAGCACCGAATTCACCAACCTCAATGACGGAGAAGGTCGTAGTGTCAACCAGGTCACGACTGCTGAAGCCAACATGCAGAGTAAACTCGCCCTCTGGGATCAGCCACTGCTGCGAGTAGATGTCCCAGTAACTCAGATCGCGACGCATGAGCTCGAACTTAGCTTTGGCGCGCTGGCTGACGCCGAGCTCGATCTTCTTGAAGCCGCGGAGCTGCTTAGGCGGCGTGCCTTCAGGGGTACTGTCGGGGAAGGAGACGTAGAGTTGCGGGACGACATGACCGCGAACATCGCCGGTGTTGTGAACTTCGGCTTCGGCTATGTAGATAACTTCCCATAGAGCTGGATTGCCACCAGGTTGGGTCTCCTGCTCTTCCGGACGGCTGGTGATTTGGGCTTCGGCGTCTTTCTTTCCGACCGTGAGACCGGAGGCCTCGAAAGTAGTGTAGCTCAGACCGAAACCGAACTCGTATCTCACGTCGATGTCTTGAGCGTCGAAGTAGCGGTAATCGATCTCGAGCTTTTCGTCAAAGTACGACTGCCAGTCGTCTTTGCCAGTGGTGTTGACGTTCGTGGTGATAGGGCCGTTATAATCCTCAGCCTGGTAGGCGATAGTATAAGGCAGGTGGCCGGATGGGTTGACATCGCCGTAGAGTACGTCAACGATAGAGTTACCGGACTCCTGACCGGGGTAGTGAGCCGCGAGGATCGCCGTGACGTTCTCGTTGTCAGCGAATGGGAGGATGTTGATACCAGCTGAATGAGTAACGACGACAGTATTCGGGCAGTATGATGCAACGGTCTCAACGAGCTCGTTACCACGCCAGTCCAAATCGAGAGTCTCGCGGTCAACGGCTTCAGATGCCCAGCCCTTCAAAAAGACCAGGCAAACTTCGGGATCGTTCGGCAGAGGAACTGCACCCCAACCGTCTGGATCACGCTCGATGACCGCAGTATTGTTCAGCCAAGCCTCGACAAGAGCGCCATCTTGCAGAGCACGCGTCTTGATGGCTTCCAGTGGAGAAATGAGGTAGGTGAAGAGACCTGCTCCAGATCCGCCACCGACTGCAAGGGTGCCGAATTCGAACTGCTGCTGGTTGAGCGGACCTTCGGTGTTATCGCCTGCGTCGTTGCCGAATACAGCGATCCTCTTGGGAGCTTTAAGTGGGAGAGTGTTGTTCTCATTCTTGAGAAGTACAGTTGCTTCGGCTGCAATCTTGCGAATCAGCTCGCCGTGGTTGTCCCTAACGTCGCGGCTAGCGGGTCCCGTGAGATTCCACTCGCGCAACCAAGTATCTTGCAAAGAGAAAGTGTTGAGGCGGACGTTTGCAGGGTCGACAGATGGGAAGTTTTCATCTTGGTGAAGAGCGTAATAAGGAGTCATGATTCTGACAATCATGTCGTCGAGACGTTCAGTCTCAGTCGTACCGTTGTTGACTCCGATGGTAACGTTGCCACCGAAGTAGGCATTGAAGCGCCGAGTCTCGTTGACGATGGACTGGGGCCTGAAGTGGCCGGGCATGTCCATGTCTAAGCCGGCTTCGATGGATGCGACTCCTGAGTGCGTGGCATACCAGTCGGACATGACGAAGCCTTGGAACCCAAGCTCCTCTTTCAGCAGGCCATTCAAGAGCTTCGAATTCTGACAACCGTACGATCCGTTGACCCTGTTATAACAGCACATGAAAGCGGCTGCGTGGGCATGCACGGCGTTGGCGAAGGGCCACATGTACAGCTCGTCTGGGGATGGGTCACTAAGTCAGTAACGCACGGAGGTCTCTCAATGGGAAAGCCACATACGGACGGTCCTATCATCAACGTTGGATGAGATCGATTCATATTGCAGAGTGCCGTTCTCGAAACTGACAGGGTTTCTGAGAACCTCCTGTTCGTTCAGAAGCCAATGCTTTGCGGTAGCCTGGACACCAGCATCCTGAATACCTAGGATGGATTCTTCCATAGCAACACCGCTGAGGTAGGGGTCGGGTGAGAAGCCTTCCCAGTTGCGGCCAGAGTAGGCCGAGCGGCCCATTGGACCAACAGAGGGACTGTAATAGAAAATCTTAGCAAGATTCGAGACGCAGAAGAAGACGTTTGGATATCACTTACGCAAGAGCGATCTGAGCACCCTTGGCCTTGAACTCACGGCCCATGGCGACAGACCTCTGGTACATCAAGTCCTTGTCCCACGAAGCTGCGATCGTCACGCCACCGGGAAAGACGCTGACAAAGTCGGTGGTTCGGAGAGATGCTGGACCATCTTGCAAGCAGAGACCGCTGAAGTTGAGGCGAGGGATCGGGTAGATGTTGCCAACGCATGGACCAGGTTGACCGGTGACCATGTCTGCCTTCTCTTCCAACGTGAGCTCGCCGACAAAAGCTCGAGCTTTCTCAAGGGCCTCCTGCCAGCCATTTGCATTACCAATGCGGGCTTCGGAAGGTTAACAAACTGGGGTATCGCTATTGAGAGGTGAAATTGGACTTACGAGAGGGATACACAGGCTCTGAGTGGTTGTACTGATCTAAGACGATCGTATCCTCCGGCTGGATCCAGGTGAATGCATCTTCAGACCGCCCTCCAGTTTCGTAGACTTGCGCGTTGGCGGCAGCACTGAGAAGCAAGGCCGAAAAGGAAAGAGACTTGGGCGATATCATGGTGAACGATCGGGACCGGATGCCTCTACTGGAGCTGGCTCTTGAAAATGCAATGAAGGCAATATTTGAATCGTCGCTGTAAGGCGACAGTCATATATAGCTCCATTCCCTTGCAATCATGACCGATGACCGAGGTCGCTGAGTATCACCGTGCCCACTCGCCAAGATATCGATGCCATGGTCTTCCGGTGGTTACGATCTTTGGAGTATGCCTCACTCATAACTCGCGCAAGTCGGCATCTGCCGAGCCATCTCTGTCAGGCTAGGAAGAGCATCTTGCGACGAATGCTGTGCAGTCTCGGCAGTATTTGAGGCAATTGGCATCTTAAGTGGGGTCAATGGATCCTTTCAAGCGCCGTCGCTCTTTGCGGGAGCTGAAAATGCGACTTTGGGTTGTCCAGGACAGTCAAATGGCTCCAGAAATCATCGAGATCTGCCGATTGGGTCCGCAAAGGTCCACAAAAACACCATGCGTCTTTGAGTCTTCACTCTGACCACTGCTGCGGTTCGGACCTCAGACCATATTCGGGATATGAAGAAGTAGAAGCGACCATGTCGCGCGAGTCGTGAACGAGCGCCGAGAGGTGAAGTCTGGAGTCGCGTGCTGGCATGAGGGGAAATCTGGAGTAGTATCGTGCGGAGATTTGGTAACCTTGTGATGAGTAGTGATGGTTGTGGCGCTGGCCGGCAGTTGTGATGTTGCACCCAAGCCTTGAAATTCTCCGCTGCTTTTCTCCGACCCATGAGAACCTCGGCCATGCGTTTCTTGATCAGTCACGATGCATGTATGCATTCCGTCACACTTGGAAGGGGAATAGTTGCCAGGGCATGTCCTCGGACGAAAGTATAAATTTTGAAGTGTGAGTGGGTACGTTCGTGATGCCGTTGCAGAAAGGATGTGGTTATCCTCGCTTGTTATGGCCTTGAAGCCTTGCAATGTGCCATCGAACCATTCTTCTTCAGCGTCCTGGTTTCTGATCATACGGGCGGCGCTAATTCATCGTTGTTGGGAGTTGTGAGAATAATTGAATTGGAAACGTCCAGCTTCGGCCGATGTCGCCAGATTAAGCTCATCAAGCGAGAGTGCCCCATGATGTCTGTGCTGCTACACATTCTTGCAAGGCTCCACAAGAGTGTCCCTTAGTTAGCATATCAGATTTGTAGTGTCAATATTACCGTCACTTAGACGGTCTGTAATGAAGCTCGCCCATTCTTGACTTCAGGGCAGCCTCAGATAGCATGCATTCATAGTACAGACGTTTGCCATGCCGGATTGCGGGACCAAGAGTCCGGATGGTAATCCATCCGTCATTTAGCATTTATGTAGCCTACCAGATGCTGGGTGAGAAGTCGACGAGATTGACTACCACGACGGACAATTAGAGAGTCCAGATCTTCCCCACTCACGGGCCAAATAGCGCCGATCGAGCGCACCGCCTGGCCAGCGAAAAGACCCTATCCATTAGGTACATTCTTCTCTCGCACTCTCATCATGCCTTTGTTGCTCTTGTTGCGCTCGTCTCAACTCACCAAGGTTGGCCCGATTGTCTGTGGACGATGGCCACTGCATACATTTGTTAGTCGAACCCACCTTGCCATCGACTGGCGTAGCCGAACAATCCAAAACAGAAATGTCAACCTGATTGCTAAACGGCTTACCTGCCAATGAAAGCAGGTGTAAGGACCGAGGAAGATCAACAACGATTCATGTCAAGTACGGAACGAAAGATTGGCTCGCTCAAAACGAAGCATGTCCTCCAAGGCGCCAGATCCCCAGTAGACCATTCGCTATGCCCGTTGCCCGCATGCGATGCTCCTACTCCTTGACAATCTGTGCACTGCCATTCCTGAACTCCTGAAAACCGTATGCCAGCACGTGCCCCATCTCAGCAGAACATATACTTGATCATCTCCTCGTGGTCTGTATCACGACATCGTTAGCTTCTGACGTTCAGAATGCAAATCGAGTGGTACCCACAGTAGTAGCAGCACGGGTTGAAGAGGTAGAAGTTGCACCACCGCTATTGCCAGAACGGGTCGAAGTGACGAGCGTGGTGGCCTTAGTTGCCCAGTATGCACTCAAGCGAGATTCAACAGCGTCCACATTCTTGTAGGCTTCGAGACTCTGGAAGAACTCGACCTTAGCCTGGATGGAAGCATCCGAGAAGTCGTTGGTTCTGGCTCTGAGGTCTGCCTCCGAGAAGGACTTCGCCCGGTATCTCGGCTCCATCGGATCGATGAAGCGAGTCTTCTCGTCGTAGCCTAGGTCGGCTAGAGCAGTGACGTTGAGTGCGGCCATCATCTCGTGATCTTCATGAATTAGGTTGTGGCAGTGGAACTTCGGAGAAATGTCAGTGTTCATTGAACCTCATGGATTGGAAGAGCAGCTTCTCCGGAGGGGTATGCAACCCCCAGCGCCTTTGGCACTTAGGGAGATTGGACCCCCCCCCAATCAAGCTGCGGTCATGCTTGACTTACCATGTACAATCCGTCCCACGGGGCGTATCGGGCAACGACGTCGACCTCTTCGTTCGTATTGAGCCACACAACGTCCTTGAGAGCGACTTTCTCGTACGGCAGCAGCGGGCGCTTGCCATTCACGCGGTTGATTATCTGGAAATCGATGAGGTGGATGTGAATAGGATGTGTCCAGCCACCTGCGCCGTTTTTCAGATGCCATTTCTCAACGGCGCCACGTGGTGGTTTGGCAAGCACACGCTCAGTGGGTCCGTCAGACCATGCGGCACCGTTGATCTTCCACTCGCCACCTTGACGTTGGAATTCGAAGGTGTGCTCGGTCGGGGCATGTGCTGGTGGGAATGCGACGTCACGCAACTTGGCCGGTAGAGTGCCTGCGCCGTTGTTGGGCTCTGTGACCGTATCGCCAACGACAAAGCGCATGACCTTATCAGTGTGGAGGTATGGCGTGACCGTGTCGATGTTGTTATTGTTCCGCAGAGTGACGTTCTGATTCTTGTAGGGACTGAAGTCGTAGACGACTTCCCAGCGCTCGGCCATAGAAATGTCGAGCTGGTTCGACTCCACAGGATTGAGAAGGAGGCCAGTATCAGAACCGACGACCTGGAAATTCGTGCGCGCACCAGAAGGATTTTCGAAGTAGAGCTGGAAAGACCTGCTGACAGCGACGTTCAAGAACCTGAACCTATACTTCCTCGGTTCCACCTTGAAATATGGCCAAGGCTGTCCATTCGCATGAATGACATCTCCAAACAGATTGGTGGTCTCTCCATTGACTTCCGGACTCCAAAGCGTCCCGTCCGGATTGTAGCGCTTGCCGCTTATTGCGATAGGAATGTCATACTTTCCCTGAGGCATGCCGGGGAGACTAGATTCCTGTTGGTCACGAAGAAGGTAGAAACCAGCTTGGCCAAAATATGCGTTTTCAGCAGTGTGATCGATGGCGTGATCGTGGTACCACAGGGTTCTCCCATTCTGGCCATTTGGATAGTAGTAGTCCTTGTACTGGTTCCTTTCGGTGATGTCTTCAGCCCAGCCGTCAAAGGGAGCCCGGGCTGGAGAGTTTCGTCATCAGTCGAGTTTCAAAATAGGGAGGCCAAACAATCGAGTATACTCACAGTAAGACCCATGGAGATGGACAGAATTAGCACGATCAGCATGATTGATGAAGCGCACGACAGCTTCACGACCCTTGGTCATCATCAGGGTCGGACCGGGGGAGATTCCATCGTATCCAACCAAGCGAGCCTTGCCGAGGTTGGGATAAACCTGTTGCTCAAATGGCTTGATGTCGATCTCGTAGTAGTCAATTGGTGGGTTGCCAAACGTTCTGCCCATTCGTCAGACTGATAACAGACATCTTTGACCAGAGGTGGGCTCACTTCAACGGAGCTTTCACAGGAGCGACGGGCATCTCAAATTGATAGAGAAAATTGTAAGGAGGACTTTCCCAGTCCTTGGCCAACCCAAACTGGGTGGCTATGAGCGCCATCAGCGCGTAGGAAGTTGCACGAATAGTAGCCATGTTGGGCAGCTATCAAACGAAGGTGTCTTTGCCAAGTCAAGGCCAAGTTGATGAGCAAGTTTGGACCGGATTGAGGAAGTAAGAAATGAATATGAATACTTATACTTGCGTTCCTGTCGCTATGTCTTGCCTACAGGCTCTTCCGTTGTATTGCGCAACATCCTTTTCTGGCAACTACTCTCAAGGCGAGATCGTTCGAAAGGTGTTGTTTAAGCTGGTATCCTGGAGTCTTCAACTCTTCGACATGTGTGATGTATAATGCCAATAAATGGCTTAACGCCGTGGACACAATGGCTGAGGTCTAGATAGGCATCCCTAGTATCCATAGCAGAATTCATGGGACCACGCGACTGAAATTGTGCATGTCAAGCACGTGGTGAACTCTTGGCAAAGATTGGTAACAGGTCTTGGCCTCCTGGCCTCTTGTGATGGTGGCATTTGTAACAGGAGAAGCCAAAGGGCCTAGAGTGTTGTCTCTCCACGAGTGGTGTCCTGCTGTGATAAGCGTCTGCCAAGGCTCGTAGTAGAATGTGCCTGCCAGATTGAAGACAGCCTAGATGCAGAACATAGTAAACCTAATGACCGGGAATGCGAGACCGAGAGTTCTGAGGGCTCATACTGAGATAGAAACACGAGTCCATGTGGTCCGGGAACGACTCAGCCGAGCGTCAAATCGACTTTTCTGCTATCGTGAAAAAACACCATACTCGTTGAAGATTGCTGAAGGCTGCTTTATCTTACAAGCGAGTTGTGTCGACTAGTAGAGTCCGGTATGATTGCTTTGCGCTCCGTCGAAGGAATCGGCGCGAAGAATGGGGTGAACACTACAAGCGAATTTGCTGATTAGGGCTTCAAGTTGCCCTCCGCGCGCAAGCCAGTGGGAAGAACCGATGTACATCCATGATGACAGATAAGTCGAGCGTGATTGACAAGTCCAAAGGTGGCGATGTTGTCGCGAGACCCTGTGGCCCAATGATCTGGTCGAAACCGAAACTGTATCGAGTAGACTGGTTTCGGTTTCCTTGCCGATCGGAACAATAGGGCTACAAGTTGCGCCACTTCGCTTGCGAGCTCAACCTGTGCGTTTATCTTTCTCCCAGAAGTCAGTCTGATATCAGGGCTGACCGCTGGCTCGGTCGAGAGCATGCAAGACGGCAAGATGTATTCCAGTCAGGCTTGAAGCTCACCAGCATCGGGCCGCCTTACCATTTTGTGTGCTTGTCAGATTACATACAGCTCTCCGTGGGATGATACCTCCTTAGTCGCAGACCATCTGACTCTTCCATCTGTCGTCGGGCTGTTTCCCCGGCTCCGATTTGATTGTCTGAGGCGATGCACGAGATGCTATCGCGACGCTCAGACGGGAATGAATGTGTATATTCGAGTGTATTTCACCGAAACATCTTCATGTGCTGCCTCTTGCACACATGGTGGCAAAACGCAACGCGTCCTCGTTGCCTGATCCTTCAATGCTCCTTCAACTCCTGCAGCTGCCTAATCCATCTCGTTTCCCCGCGGATGACTAGTGCGGTAAAATCTCTCGTCGAGCTCTGAGTAGAGCTCTTTTGCCAGGCCATCCATGCTGGGCTCTCCCGAGAACCGGGGCAAGCCCTACACGAGCTGAATCTATGATGCATACATATGTACAGCCTAATCACTATGTCGAGACCTCATGTAATGGATGCTGACATGCATGATGTGCGCTCGGCAGCTTCGGATGTTTAACTTCAACCTTAACGCCCAGGGACTGACCTCGACCACATGGAAGCTTCGCACGTGCAGCTATCCGCGGCAACGGTATTTGACGTCTTCTGCAAAGCTTGTGAGCTGTCATGGTCGCCTAGTGTAGAGACAATAGCGGTGCTGAGAATCTGATGTTCACGGGAAAAGGCCTTTGAGCTGCCTGAAAGCTTCAGAGGCCAAGCTTTGGGCTCATTGCTTAGCATAGATGGTAGCAACAGATTGCAGATTGGCGCAGTTACATTGAAGTTCTCGGGCTGTTGTTGATGATTGCCTCGATGTTTTCAGAGAAATTATGCGATTTGTTGAAAAAGAACCAGGACGATTTACTCTTGTCAAGTGAAAGACAGCATGGCCTTCAATGCCAATAGGAAAGAGGCGGTAGACTGAAGGAGGATCGAGGGCTAGGAGAGGCTCTGGGGATTTGAGTATGCATGCTGCACATGCGATCTCGCTGTGAATAGGTCGCCGCTAAAACAATCGACAAGATCAGCAGACTGGCCCAGATCTGATTTGCGAGCGCGCTTGTTATTTTGAGGTGGGCGAGCATGATACAGCCTTGGAATCCTTTGTCGAGTGTTCGCAGATGCATGTGGCGTTGTTGCCCTAGGGCATGCAACCGCTCTTAGCGCACAACAAGGATGCTATTCGCACACAATGAACAAGTGCTCGGGTGGAATTGCATTATCTCCGGCTAGATAGCTCGCCATGGCAGAGCAAAGTCTGAATAAGGCGCATAGGCTTCTGAATGATCTTGGCTTCGCGACGGAATCGAAATAGATCCGTACTTTGTCGAAGACCTTCTGGACATGCCGCAAAAGAAACGCCAGAGAAGAATTGGTGGTGATGAAGCCTGTCACCACCATGCAACAAGCATGAGTATACATCACCCCTAGGTAGGAATTGAGTGCGACGGCAAAGAGACTACAGCAACAGAATGAATCCCCTTGTCGATGAGGTCTGTCAAGTCATGCATAGGAATACCCCTTCGAGCCAGAGACGACTCCAAGGCCGGGTCATAATCCAGCCGTTGATGGAAGTCCTTCAGTCCAGACCCATTCGTCAAAGTTGAAATCCGAGTCCAGAATTTCTTCCGCGCATATGGAGGACGGAGATGTACTCTGAATTTGCGCTTCTGGTGAGCTTTCAGAAGCCAGGGCCGGGCTCTTCGATATTACCGAAGAGGATGAACCGTTGATCAAATTGATGTCTTCCGCATTGGAAGGGTGGAATGAGGAATCGGTAGCCTTCGGCAAGTCCCAGCACGCAGTCGCTGGCTGCAAGGATGGCATCTCCGAGCTCGCTGTTTCCAGACCGGCCAACCTGGGGGGCTCTGGATCCTCCAGTGCAGTAGTGAGACTGGCTTGCTGCATCTCAAACTGCTTGGTATACTCCCCAATCGTGACCCCCATTGTCTTTTTGAAAGCACGGCAAAGGTAGCTAGGCGTGACCCCAACCTCTTTCGACAGTGCTCTTAAGCCCCACTTCAGTGACACGTCATCCTTCCGGGCTCGTAGAAGATCCAGAGCGCTTAACACGATTTGCTCCCGCTGGCCTACAAATCCCAAGTCGTCGGGCTTACACTTCTGACAAGGTCTGTAGCCATCGCGTTGCGCTTCATCCGCAGTCTCGAAGTAAACAACGTTGGCTCTTCTGGCCAAGCGAGCTGTACACGTTGGGCGACAATATATTCTTGTTGACTTGACGCCATAGATGAACTGGCAGTGCGCGGCCGGGTCGCGTTGTGATACAGCCGTCCAGCGGGAGTGAGGGGTCTGGTAGGATTGCATTGCGAGTGAACTCAGAGCACCATGCTCCTCCTCATGGTATGATGGAGTCTTTGCGATTCTGAACAGCCACGACTTGAGCGCTCTGTCTCATTTTCCGTGGTGTATTAGAGTCTGATAAGGATATGTAGGTATTGATGTTCAGGTAGTTTGATGCGACACGCCAGAATCCAGTTCAGCCTCAAAGCCAGCTGGACGCCAAGAGAACGCCACTTCTTCCATCTTGGAACAACCGCTGCGGTGTCTTCCTCTTGTCGCTGTGCCATCATCGCCATGGCAAACACGTGAAGCGATTACATTTGGCCTCATGCTGCTATCATGCTGGCCAACTCCTCTGGCACCCACTATGCCTCTCCGCCCACTTTACCCATTGGAAGGACTACCCATGTAGCACCTGAAAAGCGGCTCCAAGTTCCTAGAGCGTGTGAGCGGTGCAAAAGGCTGAGGAGAGGATGCAGCGAGTACAGGCCGTGCAAGAGATGCATTGCATCCAATGTTGCAAACCAGTGTCATTCGCCTGGAGAATCCCATCCCTCGAACTCACCTACTACGCTCGCCAGTGCAGCTACTCTGCACCAGCGACTGAATGGACTCTTGACCGGCACTGTAATCGACTACTGCACCGAACGGTTCTTTGCCAGGCTTTATCCGACAATCCCGATCTTGACATATGACTATGTTGCCCGGCTTCGCTCCGCCAGCTTGTCTGCAGACAGAGGACTCGACAGTTTATGTCTTCTAGCGGGTATGTGCGGCCAGGTTCTGCTCCAGGCGGAAGAGTCCGAGGATCTATATCTCCAAGGCATCATCCCCGAGAAGAACTTTGATCATGGCTGTCTCATACTAGAAACCTGTGTTTCTGTCTGGCAGTCTCTACCGCGCCGATCTCCCGTGACCCTTGAAATATGTCTCTTCACATTCTTCCTTTACGCATGCGAGGCAGTCCTTTCGCATCACAGCCGAGCGTTTCGATTCCTGCGAGAAACCACTACGTTGCTTCTGCTGTATCAGTCAGAAGGAGCAGATGACCTGGATAGACTGGTGGCGAGCCACCTTTTCTGGGTTCTTCTGATATCTGAGAGGTCGCACGGCATTCGATACCGGAGGCCGATAACCCTACAGATCACGGATGAGACGACCGAACCTTCTATCTTGGATCCCGCGCTACGTGGTTTTCATAGCCTCGCCGCTTTGTTCCGCCCGATAGACACTTCGTTCATTGCACTGCTCAACCACGAGGTCAGGCCCTTCGGACCTTCGACCGAGTATCTAAGCTATGTCGAGACCCAAGTCAACAATGCTCTGGATCCAAATCTGGATTTGCACGATACCCAAAAAGCGAATTTGAGAGTGACACAGCTTTGGCTTCGTGTCATCATCTGGAAGTCAAGACTCCACCTCGGCTACTTGGTTGAGGAATCTTCTCAACACAGTCTGACTTTTCGATATCCCATTGACATAGCCAAGGAACTCATGCTTTCTACTCGCGACCTTCCGACATCGAGCTTTCAGGTCCATGGAGTTGGGATGACGGAGAAACTGTTTGACATTGCATCAGTATTGGTTGATGTACTGGCGCGAGTTCCAGTTGCGCCGACCAGCCCTCGTGGCATAATAGTCGGAACCCTTCCCGCGAACGATCTGTCCTATTTGCGAGACTTGATTCAGAAGTCACCGGGCGGCAACGCGATGTATGACGATTTACTGGAGAAGCACATCCAGCAGGCAATACCAAGCTTGTCGTGGAGGCAAATGAGTAACAGTGGTCTCGCAAATGCGTGTTGAAAGTCATTGGGGCAAAAGCAAGCTCTCACATTAACTACCTAGGGGCGCTGTACAAAGCTTCAGATCCTGTCACCCTTCATCTCATCTTCTTTGCCAGCGGTTGCTTCAGCCGTGAATGGATCCACTTCGGTCTTAGCGAATTTCCTAGCTGCAATGCGGCGCTCGAAAAGCATGTCGAGCTCAGCATATGTACGGCCTTTGGGCTCCGGCAAGCGGAAGAACACCCAGATGCACGAGATCAGACAGGTGCCGGCCCAAAAGAAGGCTGTGCGTGCGCCCCAGTTCCAGGCTGATGAAGAAAGCTGGTAGTTGGTCATGACGTTGACAAAGATGTTGCTAGCATTGTAGGCAGCACGAGCGAGTACAATCGTCTTTGCTTTGAGGCGGGTGGATGAGAGCTCCGACACCAGAGAATAAGTGACTGGGCCAACCGCAAAATCGTATGTGAAGGTGAAGACGATCAACATAGCGCCTATTGCCCAGATGGAGGCATTCGTGCCTGAGAAGGACAGACTTCCTGTGATGATGAGGAGTAGAAATTGGCCACACAGGCCCCCAAAGTGGATCTTACGTCGACCGATCCTTGACATCAAGATCCAAGATCCAGCGGTACCTACTATCCCCAGAGCCGAGTTTGCCATAGACAACGAAAACGAGTTGCGTGCATCCATACCCGCCTGAGTGAGGAAGTAAGAGAAATAGCCCATCAGGTTCTGTCCTCCCAATGTCTGAACAGTCCAGATGCCAACGACAATCTCAGTCCTTCGGCGATCGACACCTTGGAAGCAGTCCATGTATGTGGTTCCTTGCTTGGCAAGTCTCTCCATTTCGTTGGTATGCTCGATCATTGCGACAGTCTCATCGGCGTTGAACTTCGATTGCTTGGAGCTTGTCAGACGAAGCAGGGATTTGCGAGCATCACTCCGGCGATTCTTGCGGACCAGCCACCAGGGAGATCTGCGAAGTCAGTAAAGGCGCTTGTAGCAGGGATAACCTCAGACTTACTCAGGTGCGAAAACGAGACCACACAAGATCAGGACGGGCCAGAGCCACTGAACACCAAAAGGAATGCGATATGCCCGAGAGTCCTGGTAATCGACAGAGCCTCGAATAACAGCTGCGGCGAAAAATTGACCAATGACCCAGCACATGTTGATGAAAGTAGTGAGGTAAGGGCGAAGCACGACTGGCGCGACCTCCGAGGCGTATTGTGCTGCTACGCTTTGGAAAGCACCCCATGGGATTCCTGCGATTGGCAGCTGTCAGCTGAAAGATCCCTTCATTGAGTGAATGGCTCTCCGTACCGCACAAAACCTCACCCGCAACCAGTACTTGTATGTTAGGTGCGAAGAAAAGAATAAATATTGTGCCGATCATCATAACCAGAAAGCCGACTGTCGTTGTCTTTGCTCCATAACGGTCCGTGATCCAGCCAGCAATGATGAGGCCGATGATTTCGCCCGCCCTGGCACCATTAGACAAGCCAGACTGCCACGCTGCAGAGACCTGGTATTTCTCGGCCTCTTCGTTCCAGTGCCCAAATTTCTCGTTGAAGACCGGAGATGCATAGAGATTACCCAGCAATGCCAGGTCGTATCCTTCCATGATAAGAGTACTGCTGACAAGAACAGACCATCCAATTGCCTTGGGGTAGGTCTTGATAGCTTGCCAAAGGCTCATCTCATGCTCCGCCGTGGCGGCCTGGCTGGCTTCTGCTGCGAGAACTTCGGACTGAATGGGCTCATGGTGCTCTGCTGCAGGGACCTTGTCGATGTTGTAAGATGAATTACTGTCGGCCATGGTGTCTTGCGGGAGCGCACAAAAGTCGGATTGAGATTGGTGTGATGAGCGACTCGAATGGCTGGCATCTGTCGTCCCTATTTATGTTGTCCTTGTCAGGGCTTGCAATCAGAGTCTATTACAGTCCAGTGCCTCCGGTCATAGCTTGACTGGTGGGTGCATGCTAGGAGTGAGATGTCCCCTCGGCTCATTCCAGGTCCAATTCTATGATTCTCACCAACGAATACCGCTGCTCCGCACCTAGGAACAGTCTCACCTGCTTTCGTGGGGTACATCGCGGAGGTGTGGGGAATCATCGTGCGGCGAAAACAGGAGACTCCGCTAGCGTCGACGAATGTCTTCGCCAGAAGTGGTTTAAAGGCGGTGTTACTCCGCGAACTAATGCGTTCGATTACCCACCAAGTCCGTCTTGTTCCTGTTTGCACGGCATTCTCGTTGTGACCAACTCCACGAAAGCTTTCGGTTCATGCCCACATGGAAGTCTTTGGCTCTGATCACGACGAAACTCCACCGACAAGCTTGCCGTGAGCGGAACGTTCGCTCCCTGAGCTCCACAATGCGTGTTATCAGTTCATGGAGTTCACATGAGATGTTCCGACTCCACAATAATACGACCCACACAGTCTTCAAGGGTACAAGTATTCGAATGCCGTCCGCTCTGCACCCGCAAGAGGAATCTGCGTGCATTAACACTTCTGGATTACCCACGTCCCCATAGCCTTCAAGCATATACGATGGGTTCGATCACATGGGACAAAGACAGCGGCTGGGACGGTGAGCCCTATTGGAAGGATGCCGTTTTCTATCAGGTCTATCCCGCCAGTTTCAAAGACTCCAACGGCGATGGTTGGGGTGACTTGCCCGGACTGATCTCGAAAATTGATTATCTGCACGATCTTGGTGTGGACGTGATCTGGGTATCACCCATATTCGAGAGCCCGCAGAAAGACATGGGCTACGATGTCTCCGACTATCAGAAGATATATGCACCATACGGTTCCATACACGACGTTGATGTCTTGCTGCACGAGGCTCACCGCCGGGAGATGAAAGTCATCCTCGACCTCGTGGTAAATCACACATCACAAGAGCACGAGTGGTTCCAAGAATCCCGGTCTTCCAAGAGCAACCTCAAACGCGACTGGTACATATGGAAACCTGCTCGATACGATGACAACGGCAATCGTCATCCGCCAACGAACTGGAGAGGCTACTTTGCAGGCCCGACTTGGACCTGGGACGACCTTACGCAAGAATACTACCTCCACCTGTACGCACCGGATCAACCTGATCTGAACTGGGAGAACGCAGAATGTCGCAATGCTATATACGATAACACAATGCGCTTCTGGCTTGAGCGGGGTGTTGATGGATTCCGGATTGACACAGTCAACAAGTATTCCAAACGACAAGACTTCATCGATGCCCCGGTCACAGATCCAAACTCACCGCACCAGTCAGCGCCTGAGATGTGGTGTAACGGACCTCGGATACATGAGTTCATTCACGAAATGAACCGCAAGGTGTTGGCGCCCTACGGTGCGGTCTCTGTTGGCGAGCTCTCAAATACGCCACACCCTCACCAAGTCATCCCTTACGTCTCCGCCGCCGCAAAAGAACTAGACATGGTTTTCGAGTTCTCTGTCATCCGCCTTGGGACGGGCAATATCCTCGGGCCCAAATACATCTACCAGCCATTCCCGCTCTCAAAACTCAAATCTCTCACCGATAAATGGCAAAGCTTCGTCACAGGAACCGACGCGTGGACGACTGCGTTTATCGAGAACCATGACAACGCGCGCGCCGTGAGCAGATTCGGAGATACATCCACTCCAGAGCTATGGGCCAAATCAGCGAAAGTCATCGCCCTCTGGCAAGCTACGCTGACCGGCACATTGTTCTTGTACCAAGGCCAAGAAATTGGCATGACCAACATGCCTGAAGACTGGGGCATTGAAGAGTATAAGGATGTCGAAAGCAGCGGTTTTTACTCCGAAGCTGTTGAATCAGGAGACCCAGAGCGATTACGCAAAACAATCCATGGCCTCAGCCGGCTGGCACGCGATCACTCCCGCATACCGTTTCAGTGGGATGACTCCCCAAATGCAGGATTTACTGCTGAAGGGGCAAGACCGTGGATGAGAGTACACGACGATTACCAAACGATCAATGTCGAAAGGCAGCGCAAAGATCCACATTCGATTCTTAGCTTCTACAAGCAAGTGTTGAGGCTGCGGAAACAACACAGGGGCGTCTTCGTCTTTGGATCATTCCATCTACTTGACCTGGAGAACGAATCTGTGTTCTCATATTTCAAGCAAGACACGAAAAATGAACAGCACAAATGCGTCGTGGTGCTGAACATGTCCAATGCAGAAGAATTGGGACCAGACGTCGCCGCTGCCGTGGGTAAGGATGCGCCCAGGCTACTGATGAGCACGGTATTGGAAGGGTCGAAGAAGTTAGAGAACGGTCGACCATTACTGAGCCCGTGGGAAGGCAGGGTGTACATCAACTACGATCAATGATGTAACAGCGCCCGGCGCCGACTGACTGGGACTCTCCTCTTTTCTCTTCAATCAACCTCAAGCAGCAACGGCGAGCCCTGGCGGTCAACACCAAGCCTGCCTCACCATCCTCGCTCCGGCTTAAGCTTGGTCCACCACTGCCTCAGCATCCAGGCGTCAAATTCGGTGACCTCAAACGCGCTGCCGGCCATCATGACGAAGCTTTCCTGGCCTTCGGGAGTCCAGTCGTAGAAGTCTAGAGACCCAAGTCAGATACCTGCACCAATGACAAATCAATATAAGTTAACTCACCAAGCAAGCCAAATCCGTGTCCCATCTCGTGCAAGAGAATGTGGACATTCTCATCCTCGACCGTCTCAAAGAAGTAATCCGGCGGCAGCTCTTGACCCCAGTTGTAGCCGTAGCCACCCATGTTGCCAGCCAGGCTGTCGTCAAGCCAAAGGCTGATGTCGTACCTGCTCTCCTCGCCGCCAGGGCAAGAAGACAGATAGTCCGGGTCCTCAAGGTGGGCTCCGCGGTAGCAACGGGTGTCGCACTCGGGCACCCCGTCGGCGTCTGCTGTGGTGTAGACGTCAAGACCCGCGGTGTCGCCTTCGAGCAGACTCTCGTCTTTGACGGCGTAGCCGACGACTTTGACGTTGGACTCGGTCAAGGGGAATCCTTCGAATCCGACAAGCGTGTTGACCCATTTGTTCAGAGAGCGCTGCAGGGCGTCTTCCGTCTTGGTCCTGTTGGCGGCGGTGGAGGTGGTCTTCGTGTTCCAGCGCACGCAGTAGTTGATGCTGCCGTTGTTGGCCATCAGCTGGTCGGTAATCCAGTTCTTGTCTTTTAGACCGTCGGGGTTCTCTTCCATGGTGTGTTCCCACACCTTTCCAGCGGCACGTTAGCGAAATGGAAGGTAGACGTGATGCAAGGATACGTACCTGTTCAAGACCCTTGACCATATCCGACGGAGGGTCCCAAGTGGTGGCTTGGGGAATGGATGCCGCGGACGTAGAAGCAGCGCGGCCATTGAGGCTGCGGTGAGTGTTGGGCTGCGCCAGCGCGCCCATAGTGAGAGCCGACAAGGCAAAAAGAGCGGACCTCAAAGACATGGTGGTACTTGTAGTAGAAAGAAAGAATGCGAGAAACGAAAGATAACGAGCGGACGCAAGTGTGCAAGCAGACGGTGTATCTGCAGAGAGACATTCACAATTGGAGCAGCGACCGTCTCTTATATATCCACCGCTCTTGTCCACCCATGTATAGGCTCATGTAAATCTCCCTAGGGCACCGCTTCAAACGACAAGCATCGTCTGTTCTAGCCCAAGCATTGCCGGCATGTTAGCTGCTGCTTGTTGGCTCCACTCAGAGGCGGGTTGATTAGGGCGTCTGCGCTGGGAAGTTTTGTACGCGAGACAAGGAGGCGAAATGTAACAAAACGGCAATTTTTCCCTTCGTCGGCCCCGTAAATGCGTAGGGCGGAACGAACTTGTGAGCTTGTCCGGACGAAGTGCTATATGCAAAACAGGAGCGTTTGGCTTTAGCGTGACGATTTGACAGTAGGGCCATAGGGCTAGGGTTCGCTAAATTCGGGCATAAACCGAGATTCATCGTTGAATGCGAATGGAGTGCGAGCTCTTTACTGATGATTACCATTGCTTGCCGTAACTGTAAAAAAAAAAACTATGATATATCCCTCTTGAATGTATACTGACACTCGAAATCCTGCCTGAAAACGCCAACCAAAGACAAGACACGCTCAAATAACGGCAACATTAGGACATGTGAAAACCCCATTACCCTGGCAAGAGACATCAGACCATGCCCTTGACGGCTTCAAGGCGCCATTTGACGTCTTTGAGTACCTTGCTCGTAGGCTTCCACTCTTCGAACTCCCTCACTAGTTCCCGAACCTCATCCATCATGTCTCTCTTCACCAGCTCCTCTTCCAGCATACCTCTGACAGCCCAGGGCAAGAAGAAAGGATTGGCGCTGCTGGCGGTGGGAGGTGGCTCGTACGGCGCGATGAGTGCACCAATGCCGGGAAGAGTGTTCGCCTCGTTCATAGTGCCACGGCGCATGCTGTTTGCTGCGGACGTGGAGGATGGGTAGCTGGCAGCGCTGGACCGGCGGTCAAAGGCATTTTCTTTAGTTGTGCCGGATCCGGAGAAGGGCGGAGCCACATTAGAACTCTCGAGCGCGAAATCGATTGCAAGGCGATAGACGGCTGGATCGTCGTATACTCTGCTATGACCTTCGCCGCCGACGAGACTCCCAGCGAGTGGGGCGGAGACCTCCCGAATAAGGCCATGATCAGAGACTCCGAGGTTCCGCAACTTGATAGCAAAGATGACAAGGTGGGTCAAGAAATTAGGGGCGTGCAAGCGGCCGTCCACGAAAAGACCGCGATTGACGTAGGGATGAGAAAGCGGGGCGTGAAGACTACTCTCAAGACTGACCAGTTGATCGTCGAGACTGCCGACATAAGATACGCGGACCCCGTGTCTCAAGCATATGTCGAGCGATTGGGCATATGTGCGAGACACTTTGCTGTTGTTGTCGCAGAAGTCAAAGAGCTCGAGTGCGCTACCACCAAAGAGACGAGACTTGTAATCGAGGAAAGGGCCTAGGTTGATGCCGGCCATCGCGCAGATGCCGATGCGAGCGTTCGGACTGAGGCAGCCTAATTGGATGAGTTTGGCCATTAGCGAGATAGCAACGGGCACACCCTGGCTATGACAGCAAACGAGGATAAAGTCTGCTTGTCGTAGATGACTGAGCCAGTTCAGCATGAGTTTCCACAATGTGTCGACTCGATCTGACACGTAGCCTTCGCCTTCCAATGCTACCTTCTCAATCTCAACGTTTTTGATGTCAGGCTGATTTGCCTCGCACCAAGCCTTGATTGAAGTCGCTCCATAATTTGCAAAACGTATTGACGTCCCAGTAGGTTGTCCCAAAACTCTCTGAATAAGTGCAGCAGGGAAAAAGCCATGTACACCCAGTGAGATCGCTTTCTTGATTCTGGGCTTCACGGGTGTTTTGAAGACATGGGGAGGCGTTGAAGGTGGTTCGGTAATTCTTAAAGTGTCAGTGACATATCGCGACACACGCTCAAGATATGAGGGGTCAGGTAGCGGTGGGTATGTCGCATCGAAGGCAGGGAGGATGATGTTCGGTCGGCTTTGTGGTGTGGTCTTGCCTCGCTGAATAGGCATCGGCTCGCTTGTCTCGTTGGCGGACAACCCTCCTACAGGAGTACTGGGTCTTGGAGTGGCGACAGGCGTTGTCGACGATGACTCTCCCGACTGATCCAGCTTGTCTGTGTTTGTTCGTTTCCGTCCCAGCAGCGAGCCGGTTCTTTTGGGCTTCGGCTTCGGAGCCTCGCGCTGTTCGTTAAATTGTGCGGCTTCTGGGTGACTTTGGCTTGGGGTGTCCGCCACAGCCAGCTCACCGACCTGCTTTCGTGTGCCACCGGGGGTTGCCGCAGGTGTCTTCGACTTGTCCAGGGACCAGAATGCCCACCCGGTCGGTGTTGGTCGATCGCCACCGTCAACCTTGTCATCGGGCTTGTCGTCTTGTTGGTTGTTTTGCTTGTTGCCAGCGGTCGTTTCCGGTGTGCCATCAGCGGACACAGTGATGTCTGGAACATCTTGCGCAGTGATGTCCTTCTTCGCCTGATCATCCAGTGCGGCCTGTCCGTTCTGTGCACTGCTCCACAAGCCAAACCATGACCTTGTCGATCCAGCATTTACACTCATCTCCGGCTGCAACCCAGGGTCAGCGTCATTCAGATGGGTATCGACTTGAGCTTCCTCTAACGGCTTCGTGGCTTCCATCTCTTGATCTGGTGTGCCAGGAAGTGGTGTGCTCGTGGCTTCGTCAAAGCCCTTGTCGTGCTCTTTCGCCTTCTGTCGGTCGGTGTCGTAACCATCCGGCCGTGACCACCATCCAAACCAAGCTCCAGACTGAGGTCGCTGGCTGCCAGCTATGCTCTTCGTGTCGTCTGCGGCTGTGGATTCCAAGACCGGCTCGGGTGGTAAGGGTGCTTCCTCGATAGACAACTTGCGCTCGACAGCTCCTGTTGCCCCACTCCTGCCCTCTTCCACTCCGTCGAACCCTTTCAACTTTTCTTGAGATCCTAGTCGTGGGCGGCTCTTATCGCCAGCGTCGCTCGTTGCATGCGTTTTGGTTGTCTCAGCGACCAAGGGAATGCTCTTTCGACTGCCACGCATGCCCTTGGAGACATACTGGCCTGGTCTCTTGGAGGCCTCGGCGATTTGTTTTCCACTTTCGGCGAGTGCTTCCGACGTGACGCCTTGTGCTACAGAGATGGACTCTCTCGCAGTTTGGGTGAGAGGGGACGCTTTGAGTCTCCAGGATCCGCCGTACCAACTACTTCTCGAAGCGCCTTTGGGAGTTGTGTCCTCTGAAGGAGTCTTGGTGGCGGCATTATGGGCGTGCTTTGTATCGATCGGATCAGGTGCATGCGCTGTTTCGGGCGGGTTGGCTGGCTTGTGCGTGTCGGGCGTGGATTGGTTGGTGTCGGGTGACGATTCAACCGGCGCTTGAGAGTTCTGGCGCGACTTCTTGCGCCTTGGAGCCATGAGCGCAAGAACGTCGCGCAAAGCCTCTCGCCTGCGCTTGAGTGGGTATGTTAGGAAATAGTGGAATGTGGGTGAGAGACGATTGAACGTATGGAGAGGGTGGAGGGAGGCAAGTACCTTGTTCGGCATGGACTCGCGAGGAAGCTTGTTCCTGCGACTGGCGTCTTGGTGATGTCACTTACCTACTGCATCTATCACGAACGCGAATGTTGCTGGGGGGCGCATGTCTCTAGTATTGGGGAACGTCAGGCGGCTGTGAGAGCGAACATTTGCCATGACAAGAGGGCGAAGTTATACTCGCTTCGCATATCGCAGTACATAACGTCAAGTTGAAGCCCTATCTGTATTGATCCGTCTGTGTATTCACAGCAGGTCTCTTTGTACCTTCATCGACTTCATGATTTACCGTCACTTTTGATACTGAGAGCGGCGTCTCATCAAGGTTCGGCCCGTAACTCAGTGGGGATGGCCGATCGCCAGCGACAAGCGGAGGAAGTAGTGTGAAGTGAAGTTTTCTGGCTGGCCCTCGCCTCGGGGTCTGGTCTCTCTAGGTAGAATTTCTCAGGCCGTCTGCTCTCACTCCTTCACCACATACCACACCCGCGGTCTGCGCCCGACCCAAAATGGCCATCGACAAGAAGGTAAGATATTTCATACTCTTCATGATTATCCGCGCACACATCTAACCACTTCTCCATCTCACAGAACGCGAAGGCGCGTTTGGACAAGTACTACCATCTTGCCAAAGAAAAGGGTTACCGCGCCCGTGCTGCCTTCAAGCTCGTCCAGCTCAACAAGAAATATGGCTTCCTTCAGCAGTCAAGATGTCTTATCGATTTGTGTGCTGCTCCCGGTTCCTGGATGCAGGTTGCCGCCGAGACAATGCCTGTCAAGAGTCTGATCATCGGTGTTGATCTGTCGCCAATCAAGCCGATTCCCAAGACAATCTCTTTCCAGGGCGACATCACCACCGACAAGTGCCGCGCTACTATCCGCGGCCACCTCAAGACCTGGAAGGCCGACACTGTCATTCACGACGGTGCGCCCAACGTCGGTACTGCCTGGGTACAGGATGCTTTCTCCCAGAACGAGCTTGTGCTGGCTTCGTTGAAGCTCGCGACCGAGTTCCTTGCGCCCAACGGCAACTTCGTCACCAAGGTTTTCCGCTCCAAGGACAGTCAAAAACTGGAGTGGGTCTTCAAGCAGCTCTTCGAGAAGGTCGAGCAGACCAAGCCTCCATCATCCCGTAATGTCTCCGCCGAGACCTTCTACGTCTGCCGTGGCTACAAGGCTCCCAAGAACCTGGATCCCCGATTCCTGGACGCCAACTACGCCTTCGCCGAAGTGAAAGAGAAGGCTCCCAACATGGAAGCAAAGGTTTTCAACCCGGAGAAGAAGAAGAGAAAGCGTGAGGGCTACGATGAGGGAGATTGGACACAATTCCACGAAGCCTCTGTGAGCGATTTCATCACGGACGAGGATCCCATTCAGATGCTCGGAGCCATGAATCGCTTGCACTTCCGGGAAGAAGGAAACGACAAAATGACACTTGAAATTCTGGAGCGCCTGCCTGAGACCACCGAGGAGATCAGGCTTTGCTGCCAAGATCTCAAGCTTTTGGGCCGCAAGGAATTCAAGTTGCTCCTGAGATGGCGCTTGAAGGCCCGTGGCCTCTTTGGCCTCCGACAAAAGAAGCCCGCTCCTGGCGCCACTTCAACAGCGACCACGATCTCAGGAACTGCCGACGATGCCGCAGCAGAGGGAGCAGGCGCAGAGGGTGTTACTGTCGAGTCTATGGATGACGAGTTGAGATTGCAGCAGGAGATTCAGCGCATGAAGGAGAACGCGGACAAGTCGAAACGCAAGGAGAGGAGGAAGGAAAACGAGCGCAAGCAAAAGGAACTCACCCGCCTGCAGATGCATATGATCACGCCAACGGACATTGGTATTGAAGCTGCTGAGAACGGCGAAAACACGTTCAAGCTGAGGGACGTAGACAAGTCTGGAATTTCTCGACAACTCAGCCGCGCAAAGATGCATACTACCGCCGAACCCGAGAAGTCCAACGAGGCCGTGTTCGATGAGGAAGAGGAAGAGGACGAAGATGGCGATCGCCTTGAACAACAATTAGACGACATGTACCAGCAGTACACCGAGAAGAGGGAAGACAGAAACGCCAAAATCAAGGCCAAGCGTGCGCGCATGAAGTCACGAGGCGAGGACGAGGAAGAGTTCGAGGGCTTTGGTTCTGGAAATGAGGACGAGGGTTCTGACAGCGACGCCGGTCTTCAAGAGGAGGAGGACGATAGAGATTCTTCAGACGAAGAGGAGGACGGCAATGGAGACAAGCTCATGACAAATCTGCAAGGAAAGCCCGCACCTCGCAAAGATGGCTTGACAAACCGCGCAGCATCTTTCTTCGAACAAGATATCTTCAAGGACATTGGAGGTATTGATGAGCCGGTGGAGGAAGATGCGGAGTCGGACAGCGGCGTCGATGTGAAGTCCGCATCCCCCGAACCCAAGGCCAAGTCAGCCAAGGCGACCAAAGCTGAGAAGCACGCCACTTTCGACAAGGACGACGACGACGATTCCGAGATCGAAGAAGTCAACACGGCGCCCGAGGAAGTGAACGAATGGGAAGATGAGGAGGACGCCGAGGCCTCGCGCGGCAAACCCAACATCGACATCATCACCGCCGAAGCCATGACCCTCGCCCACCAATTGGCAACCGGCAAGGTGACAAAGCAACAACTCCTCGACGACAACTTCAACAAGATCTCCCTCCGCGACGTCGACGGTCTCCCCGAATGGTTCCTCGACGACGAGAACCAGCACTCCCGCACCCAGCGCCCGATCACAAAGGAAGCCGCAGCGGCCATCCAAGCGAAGCAGAAAGCGCTCAACGCCCGCCCCATCAAGAAGGTGCGCGAAGCCAAGGCTCGCAAGACGATGCGCGCCGCCCGCCGCGTCGAGAAACTCAAGAAGAAGAGCGAGGGTCTGGCCGAGGGCGACGATCTCAGCGAGAAGGACAAGGCGCAGAACATCAGCAAGCTCATGGCCAAGGCTAAGAAGGGCACCAACAAGAAGCCGCAGCCCAAGCTTGTCGTTGCCGGTGGCTTCAATAAGGGTAAGGGTAGACCTAGGGGTGTCAAGGGTAAGTATAAGATGGTGGATTCGAGGATGAAGAAGGAGACTAGGGCGCTCAAGAGGATTGCCAAGAAGAAGAAATAAGCGGTTCGTTTGTAGGGGGGAAGGGTCTGGTCTGTAATATGCTACAATTTCATGAGGTTGAGAGAATCCTTTTTCTTTCCTTCTGTGCCGTTGTCTCATGGACTGTTCACGCCCGCTTGTCCGGATATCATAACGAAACATGTGAATCGAGATAGGTGGCAGAGTCGCTGAATCACCGTCCATGAGCTCCCGGAGGACAGCATATGTAAGGGAGATAAGGGAGGTGAACGGTTACGGTAAACAAAGGCCACTATCGGTGACTTCTTATGATGAACAGATGCGATTGGAACTCGGACATGCAAAGCTTGCAAGTCTGCGGAAACTTCGGCTTCATCAAATGCAGACCATGCTTTATTCGTACAAAAACCAGCTAAAAACATCTTCCTTCACGGCGCCACTGCACACTCTACCCTAGCGCTGCTCCATGAAATACCAAGGCTCGCGATCCTCATACTCGGGTGCCGGGTATAGAAAAGGCGGCTCCACCAGATCCTTGAAGACTTCCATGCTCACCAAACCCTCGTTTCCTTTTTCCAAAGCCACGCCTTCCGTGCTGGCTGGTAGGAGCACGCCACACTCCCAGTTCCTGCAGTTGACTTTCCACTTCTTCTCTTTCCTGTCGTACACTAGCTTTCCCCATGCTGATTCGGACATGTTGGCGGATCCAACGTAAGCCCATGCGATTTTGCGGTCGGCGGTCGTTGTGGGTTTCGTGGCTTGGGCGGTGCTGCTACTGCTGCTGCTGGCTTCACCACCAGCACTACTTTGGAGTCCACGAGCGTACAGAATTTTGTTGTGGCTCAGCAAGCCAGGACGTGTTGAGATGTAGTCTCTGAAGCAGCGGCGTGGAAACCTCTCGTCCTCGAACCACTTTCGGGAAAGGCAGATGGTGCCCGCGGCACCGGCTTTTGATGATGTGACGGTGTCGTGCGTTGGGAAGTAGAGCCGAATCTTGTCGCGTATGCTGTGGTCGGAGGCTGAGGATGAGCTTCTGGCTTGGAAGAAGCTCGACTTGGCTTTTGAGGTCGCTTCTTCGGCTCGTTCGATCATGCGCTCGCCGCTGGCGGCTGCGTGGACACTTCTAAGGTAATCGTCGTTCAGGGAGCCCATGGAAGATGCGGCGAAGTCGATCTGAACATTTGTGCTTGCGAAATTGTGTTCGCGGACGGCCTGGGCCAGACCCGGTAATCCCGTACGTTCGCCTTCGTCTCCGTAGTTCATTCCGCCTACTGTGTGAACGAATGCGATGTCCTTTGTCACTGAGAAGTCGAAGTTCAAGAGCCCATCTCTGGCATCTTGCGGGAGGCCCTGCTTCTCGAGAAAATACAGCAGCTGCTTTGCGAATGGCGTCTGTGTTCCTGTTCCTTGGGCACCAGCAGGCAATCGTGGCAAGTCAATGAGCCAAATGCTGTTCTCCATCACGCCGCTCTCACCCCAGTCGAAGTCCAGCAAGTTTGCCGTGGGAATAGCCACTCTGAGCTTGTCGGGATGAAACAAAAGCATGAGCTTCGAATGCATGCAATTTATCTGGCCTGCCATGGAAGGGAAGCACAATCTTAGGAATTTCCGCATGTGCTCTGTCTGCTGCAGCATTTCATCTTTGAAGGACTGCTCTTTGGCCTGCATGATGAAAATGAACTTCGTTTGTTCAGGCTTCAATTTCTTGAAAAGCCAGTCCATGTCCCATTGGAAGGCAGACAGTACGGCCGTTTTGAGCGATGACGCCTCGAGCACTTCTTCCAGTTTGATGTCTTTGCCGTTGCGATCGTGGCCGAAGGCCCAGGTCTTTTTCACGACGCCATTGGGGTAGTGGATGCTGCCGGGCTTCGCTTGTGAAGTTGGTGGCGTGGGTAGAGAAGCAGCAGGCTTGTGGGCAGTCGCCGGCGGAGCTCGCAGCTTTCCATTGGCGGCCAGAGCAGAAGCCGATTTTCTGATTTGTTGATCATTCTGTACCGTTGATGCGAAAGACGTGATGGTGTTGGAGTCGAGTCTCGGAGCCTTGCGGGAAGTACGGTCGGTTGCAGGAGGTGATATTGAACGCCCGCGTTTCGTACGGTCCTGCTGACGCTGCTCTCGCTCGCGTCTTAGAGCTGCGAAGTCAATGATAGGTTTTCTCTCGGTGGGCTGCGTTTCCAAGGCCATTCTCGCATAATAGGTCTTGGGTGGGATGTGGTTCGCGTTTGCTTGTGGCTTGACAACGAACCGACGAGCACAGGGACCTAATGTAGACGAAGTCTGAGACTTTCCAGAAAGAGCGGTACGTATCGAGTCTATCAGAGACGGCAATGGAAGAAAGTGGTAATTGTGGTGGATGTACATGTTATTAGTAGATGTTTACCTTGCCGACGAAGCAGTGAAGGTGGGTCGGCCACAAGGCAGCGACCACCGAGATCGGGTTGCCTGAGGCAAAAACAGCTGAGAGCTGAACCAGCCTCAGCATGATGAAACTGGGATGCTGCGGTCGATGGCAACATCTGAATGAGACCGCCGTCATCGTTTCATACCATATACTCCGTCAAAGCGAAATGCAAGTATTCCTGAGCGATTTGTGTATCAGTCACTTGTCTGATTCGTGTTCCTAACACTTCATCAAAGTGGTCACTTGGGCGGGGGCTTGGGTGGTGGAAATTGTGAGACGCTTCTTATTGGGTGCGCCGGCGGGAGCCGTGTGACCGCACCCTTTCTCCATCTAGTATACTATATGTAGGGCAACATCACATCAATGCGAGTATACATGTCATCGAATATGCACAGTATCCGACATTCTTGCTGCAGAGATGTCAAAGCGCGCGGCTGGATTGTCACCTTCTAACAGCGTACTGATGTTAAATGAGTTTAGATGGCATAGGAACAAAAGATCAAAATGATTGAATACTGGAGACTATCTTCGACCCAAAGGCCTTGTGGAGCTCTATCCAACAAGATTGTCACCGGAGTCGTCTTCATCACAAACAGCATCGAGTGGCAGGACAGGGCTCAACAACTGTTCGCGCCGAAGCAACACCCCCTGACCGTCACGACGCACCTGCCAACAGAAAGTCCAAACGAACTCACTACAGCTCCTTTGCAAACCCTCGCGCAACCTCATCCCCGCTGCTCAAACGAGAGTGACCAAGCGACCACAACCCTGTTCCCACGCGCATTGAATTCTTGAACGAACCAAACCGACAATACTTCCAACGTGCGAGTTTCAGTGGCGCGCAGTCGAATCTTCTGGAGCTGCTTTGCATCCAGCAGAAGATCGAGTTGGTACTTCTGACGAATGCTGGCCGCGGCTGCAATGTGCAGCTGACTGGGCTGGGTGATCTGGTTGCGGAGCCTCAAGTTTGACTCGATCCTCGAAATCTCCTGAAAATGGAAGTCCAAGGTGAGAGTACGAAGATGCTTGCAAGCCAAAGCCAGCTGAACATCATGGTTCACGGTGATGCTTCGTTGGTCGTATGGAAACCTAGAGAAGTAGGGAAAGTTCAAAGTATTGATGGCATCGAAGCCATTCTGGCAGTTTCCAGAGTCGGTTTCGACGCCACTGAAGTCGATTTTACGAAGCCATGCTTGAAGCGCGACATTATCAGGGCCGCTGTGAATCTCGACTGTGGACACCTTTAGAGCGACAAGCGAACATTCCCTGCGGAGCAAGCTACTTCCAGCGCGAGCTACTACGGGGAGGCTAATCGGGGTCGTGGCGCGTTTCAAAAAAGCGCTAATGGTCTGAGCCTCGATCATGTGCTCTAGAACGAGATGCCTGATGACGTACGGCAGGTCCATCATGGGAAACGTTTGTCTGAGGCGGGATCCTTGGAGCGCAGGCTGCCCTTGTAGACTCTTGACCAGAAGCTCTTGAGTGCCTCTCAACTGTTGAAGGTGGATGGTGAACTTTTCACGGCGAGACCTGAGCGCAGTAGCAAGCCCCGTCGACATGTTGAGACCATCAAATTCGGAGATCTGGAATCGCCTATCAGTCGTTTGCCCTAAATCTTGATGCTCGTGCACTTACCTCATCCCCGTTGGCTTTTGCACAAATTTGTGCACAGCTGAGGGGGATAGACATCGTGAGCGTCGACCGTAGGTACCTTTGATGCAAGGCAGTGCTGCTATAATCACGGGCGAGAAATCGGGTATTGGGTTGAAACTTTCTGTGGATGGTTGTGTGTCGAGTAAGAGCGGTGATAAGTTGTAGGTGGATGGGTTTATATATCGTACGGAGGAAGACTCCAGCTTGCGTGTCGACAGAGGAACGTGAACCACTCCGACATGTTGAGTGACTGCAGTACAGCACGGTGACGACACTTGGCCGACATCATCTTCTTTTGTCAGTCACTGCGTTCAACATGCAATAACTGGGTGATCTGGTGCTGTGTAGTACCCCAGCGCCGAAGCTACCCAGATCATGTTCATGATCTAGGCTTTGCTTAGAAGGGGATTTCAGTGACTGTAAGTGAAACAAGCGAAAAGGCACAGCGATGAGAAGTGAAGTGACGGCCTGCTGCGAATATAGAGAGTTTCGCATCCCTTCTCAGCAGGAAGCGGACCTTTATACCCTCAAAGCGGTCGATGTTTGCTATCATCTGGACTTCGTGCCCCAAATGACGCTATTTGCTAGCAAACAGAGTCTTCATTAAAAACTCGTACACGTTTGCTTGTATATCGGAACTGGGACAGGTCGGATCACAGTTGTTCTTCCTAGACAAAGGGAGTAGTGATTTGAGAGACAGAAGGAAGCATGTGTAGGCTTCCATCTACGCTTGAGACAAGACAAGCATTACAGTGAACGACACTCAAAGCTTGATCGAAGGGTTCTTTACGCCTCTCTCAATCGTTTCATTCAATGGCAGAGTCGCGTGAGACGACCATGTTCTGCGCTCAGCTGTAATAGTCCCAGGCCCTTCAAGCTTTTCGACTACTAACTCATTCAAGCATTGGTATGATGCCCAGGATCGTCAAGAGAGTCGATAGGAGAGCAGCTGCGCAAGTTATTTTGATGATGATGAGCGAAGTGCCATAGCTGACTGCAGCGGGTCATAAAGGACTCAAGCGAATGCTTGCAGATTGTTGACGCAGTCAACGAGGCTTTTCGGCATAACTTATGACAAGGTATAAGAAAAGTGCATATGCTTGACAAACATTGTATCTTAACTCTCCAAAGCTAAGTAAACGTATTGAGCGCTACGGCGACGTGACAAAGGTGGCACATGCTGTTCAGCAGTCACAACACATTTGCGATTGCCACATATTCTGCAAGCCATCGAAGAATTTTATAAGTTATGTGAGCCTTGCGAGAGGAAAGCCCACCCTTTGAGGGATCAAAGATCAATGGCCTGTTGTGCCTTTGTATGCGGACTTTTAGCTGCACCGCTGAAGTATTCTTGAGCTCCACCGTAAGGTTATCTCTTCTCAACATGAGGGTTGAGACCCGGCAAGCTCTCTACTAAGTTAGGTATGCCAGGTCTCGACATCGGCTGGCTGAGCCAACGCCTTGTGGAGGCAGTGCATGGCTTACAAATTGGCCGCAATCGCGGACACACATTTGTATCGAAGTGAGACCCTAAATATGACATTCTAATTATTTAGGACACTCATTTGCCCTCATTCTGAGTGCTACTGTCATACTGGAGAAGCCTCACTCAGAACGGTAACTGTTACTTGAGCTTTTTCTTCACAATTGACTGTAAAATCAGCAGTAACGACTCGACCAACAGTCAAAGTGAAACCTCACCGGTATTTGAGGGATCTGGAGACCAGCGCTCGCCCGGATGGGCTTCTCAGTGAGCCTCACGTGGCCTCACGATCGCATTGTGCCCTGCGACCCGAGCACGGTGGCATTACTGCTGCTTACCATCATCAAAGATGGTTTTTCACCGAGACTAGGAAACACCACATGCCAGATCTCACGTGAGGCGGCCGAGCTCATCAATTTTGTTGAAGCGGCTTACTTGAGCCGCGGGTAGTCACCGAATCCCATGGAATTGCAAATCCGCGGCTGCAACGCTCCATGGATCTCGATTTTCCGATACCCCCAGAGCAAAATTGACAACTTACAAGGCTGGAGAGACCCGAAACCCCTTTGAGTATTCACCTTCCATAGCCGGCAGCAAGTCGCATTCACGAGGCTGACCGTTCCACGAGGAAACCGGTGGCGTAGTTGATGTGATGTCCACGCTGCCCTCAGCATTTGAAAGCAAATCGGAGGGGCTGATGGCGATTGCATTCATCCATTGGACGACCGGACTCAGATCAAAGAGATACTGATCTGCCATGAAAAGCCTATTGGACCCAACCCGCATAGTCAGGTCGACTGTTGCGCCTTTTCTGAACCCCACGGGGATGCTGTCGTTCCGTTCATGCCCAGGATCTAAGATACAAGTGTCGGATGCCCAGCCCTCTGTTTCCACTCATTTCCACTGGAGTCTCTCGCTATCTCCTCCTAGAACCATGCGTCGGGATAGGGGCCAAGGCACTTGAGTCAAGCTCGTCACTCTGGATATCTCGGTTTCCCACGCGAATATGGAGAGAACAATGCTGAAAAAGACTTGTGGTCTGTCTTTCTCCGCCCGGACAAAAGAGGCTGCTGCTTGATCCCCATGCGACCCTTGCTAGGCCCCATGGAGCATCGCAGCAGCCAAGGTATGGAGTGATGGAGATGTGGAAGACTCGGGAAGGCAATAGTAATCGGTAAGTTGCTATAAGTATTGGTATCTCTGCTGCCTTCAAATTGTTAGAAAGCAGTGTCTGAGCCGGCTCGCATTTCGTTGCTAGACTACAGTATTCTCACTTCCCTCACCGAAATTGGAGCCTGCTGTTGCTTCTGCATATCGCAAGCAGCACATCGCAATTCAATTCACCATCATGGCCGCCAACGCGAACTTCGGCAACGAGTACAAATCCGAAAATGCAGGGTTTCCCACAGACCCAGAAAGGCGTGCCTCAGCGTTGGACGCTGTACTTGACCCTCGAAAAGATGAAGGAGTGACCATTGAGCAGTTGGAGGCAGCTCCAAAGTTTCAATCCGCCGATGAACTCCCCAAAGCTGAGGAGATCATTGATCGTCTAGGCATACCCGATTGGAGGAGACTGGAGAAAAAGCTAGTCCGTCGCCTCGACATGACCTTGGTCCCGATGCTGTGGGTTCTTTACGTTACCAACTATCTGGACCGAGCCTCCATCGGTCAAGCACGCCTTTCCTCTCTTGATGACGATCTTGGTCTCAACGGATATATGTTCGGCAACGCAGTATCAATTCTTTCGGCTGGCTACGTTCTTGCTCAGATCCCCAGTAACATGCTGATTCCATACATTCGCCCGTCGTTGTATCTAGGCGGGTGCGCCATTGTCTGGTCTGGTGTTGCAGCGTCGATGGCCGGTGTTCAGAACTACGAAGGCCTCTTAGCGGTTCGCTTTATGCTCGGTCTGGTGGAAGCCCCTCTGTTCCCTGGAGCCGTGTATTGCTTGTCATGCTGGTATACTCGAAGAGAGCTTGCCGTCCGCATGGCATGCATGGCTACGGGTGTCCCCATCGCCAATGGTCTTTCTGGACTCATCGCTGCAGCAGTTTTTTCGCAGCTTGAGGGAAAGCACGGGGTTGCTGGATGGAAGTGGCTCTTCATCGTTCTTGCCATCTGTGGTGGTGTCTTAGGCGCCTGCGCCATGTTCATTCTTCCGGATTATCCAGCCTCGAGAACTGGCAGTTCTATGTGGACCATGAACGAGGACATGCGCCGCATCGCAGAAGCGAGAATGATAGCAGACAAGGTTACTGTTGCTTCCAACGACGAGGAAGTCAGACCCACCATCTGGCAAGGCTTGAAGATGTCAGTTCTGGACTACAAGCTCTGGCTGATCATTTTCATCAACATCACCATATCCGCTGCCTATGGATTCTCGAACTTCTACCCTGCCATCGTTCGTGGCTTTGGCTATTCTCGAGTCATCACATTGGTTATCACCTTCCCGCCCTACTTCCTAGCAGCTATAGCCGCTGTTTGCATTGCATGGAGCTCGGATAGATTCGCCGACCGTGGCTGGCATTTCTCTGCTCCCATATGCGTCGCAATGATTGGCTACATCGTTTGCATGACAACCACACACAACGTCACTCGCTATGCCATGTCCTTTCTATACGTCGTCGGTCTATTCGGCGCAAACCCTCTCATTCAGACCTGGATCTCTGGTACACTTGCAAAGAACCCCGAGAAGAAGACCACATCAATTGCTATTAATAACGTTCTGGGTCAAGCCGGCAATGTCATGGCTCCCTACTTCTTCATTGCGAACGACGAACCAAGATACATCCTGGCTTTCATTATGATGTTTGTCATGGCTGCACTGTGCGTTGCAGGAGCCATGGTCCTCAAATACTGCTTGTGGCGGACGAACAAGAAGCTCCTCAAGTATGCTTTGGAGCACGGCACCCACTACAATCCATACCTCCAGTAGGTGGTTGCGTGGGCATGTTGTATGGCGAGCTGTTAAGAACCACATGTTCGCCGCACGATTACCAAAAAAAAAAAAAAAAATCAACGAGGAACGAATCTTTGCCAAAAGCACAGGACGCAGTGGTTGCACATTTTCCTTCTTTCATAAATAGCATCAGTGACGAATAATCGCGAAATCACATTTAGTCCAATCTGATTGTCCTCCTGGCCTCATCATTGTTACGAAGCCCAAGCTCAGTATCTACTCAATCTTTGGTGTGCATGTGGCATGGATCTTCTCTCGCTGAACCGGTAGAGTTGGTGTTTCATTTCATTGAAAGCTACTTGACCGGCGGAATCTCATGGAGAACACCCCATGGTAGTCTCGAACATGTGATGAACTCACAAGCTGTCTGAGCTGATCGATGTTGCCTCTCTAAGCCCGTAAACACAGTCAAGTTAGTGCAGATTCGGGGCGAGGATGAAAATGCTCGGGAAGGCTCGTACCAAACGTTCACTTTTCAGCCATCGCCCTGGTAAAGTGCAGCTATCTGCCTTCTGTAGGCTATAATGTGGTTCCACCGCAATGCGGCCTCCAGAGATCATTTTAGGCGTCGTTAGCTCCCGAGTCTGCGCCCAGTGAGCACCCTTTCATGTCATCGTAGTTGAACTAGGCTTACCTCTATGCGCTGTTCAGCACACAAGTTCATCCGTTCCTTGGGTATCGATGCCAATGTAGAGACGTAGGGCAAGCCCATTTGCGCATCTGAATAATAGTAACGTCACGGTAGGGGAGTTCGGACAGTACGGGAGTTCGGACAGAAATTCGACCTCTCTACTTCGGATTTGATCTCTTACTAGCTACGATAATACAATCACTCTCGCTTTCGGATATACTACTCTCGATACTTTCGTCTTCCTCGTCCTCGATTTCGGGAGTCGTAGCTTTCGCTATTCGCTTCCTTTTCGACTTTCCCTTCGACGCTTCTGCTTCCGCTTTCTCGACTACCTCGAGGATTTCCTTCGTATTAAAGACGAACTTCCCTTTTATCGCTATTCGCTTCCTTTTCGACTTTCCCTTCGACGCTTCTGCTTCCGCTTTCTCGACTACCTCGAGGATTTCCTTCGTATTAAAGACGAACTTCCCTTTTATCGCTACGCGCTTCCCTTTCTTGCGTTCCTTACGTACCCGTAATAGCTCCCGAGCCTCGGATAGCTCCTTCCGTAAGAGGGTATTCTCGGAAGACG